>JALLBF010000127.1:0-14420 GCA_036939945.1 Thalassiosira sp. AJA248-18
CCGCGAGTTATAGTATAATATTTTTCGTCAAAGAGCTCGACCGGTGTGTTGCTGTCGCGCGCGAGGTAGTAAGATATGCCTTATGTAGATATGTTTCAAACAACAACAACTTTCCGTGGCGGGCAGTGGCGCGACTAAATTTGGACGCTTCAATCTTCAAGGCCTTATTTCAAGGCCACTGGTCTGGTTTGGTTTCTCTATCTATGTTGACTCTTGTATTGCAACTTGAAGACCTGACGCTCATTGGACACTTGAACGAAATATGTACGTCATCTTTTCTTGATTGTTCATTTTTATTGGAAAGAGGAGAACCAGAAGATATGCAGTAGGTGCACATTTCTTTTTTGGCAGACCTAACTACATCAAGCGAGTGAGTTATCAGTTTTAAGTTGATGATGATGATTAACAACGAGAATAACAACAATTCAAGGCCAGAAGAGCGAGTTGTAGAAGTGCACCAGCGACGCGGATTCCAACAGCTTGGTCCTGGCACTGACAATAATGGTGGAACAAGCCCACACGAGGATCATGGCGAGGACTTACAGGAAGGAAGGACCATCACCCTCAAGACGAAAACTCAAGATGGAGGTTCTCAAGCTACAACAAGTGATGACTCAGACGCCTTCTCGCATTTCTCCAACAGGGACACCCGAATGAACCATCTATTAGGACTATCAGCAGAAGATCACGCAGACTGGGAAGATCTCATTGGGTTTCAAGGTCTACATCGCCAAAGTGAAGGGGGTGGTGTCAATGGAAACGCGAGGAAAACTAGACTTTCCACTGAGCTACATTTGAGTGCTTTCTACGGGAGTGCGTTCTTAGGATTATGAGAGCAGCTTCGTGAAATATTATTAATATGTGTGTGTTGAGAAACGATGCAGCAGGGAAGGCATATTGGTTAGAATAGATAATTCTTACTTTAGGAAATACCATCAATCATATCAATGATGACTATTTAATGCTGACAAGGATCGAAAAGGTTGAATGCAACGTTAGTCTTACAAAGTACTCTGCAGATGGTGTTGCCGGTGCCGTTGACCCTGATTAGAGGACTTTAACCGAAAAGAAACTCACTGCACCACTGCCAGCACAAGACAAGAGTGGTCATGTTTGTTACACCAAGGTGCCACTTTTCGGTTCAAGCATTAGCTCACCACCGAATCAATCTGAAACAAATTGTCTACAAAAAATCTTTCCCACAAATGTGACAGGTTGGACATGAATGACCGTTGAATAAATAGTGTGAGCATGGATGACAGTGTGATTAATAAAGTGCAATTCAATCATGCTAAGGTATGCCGCGATCCGGCTCGGGAAAGTCATCTCTCCATAGATGAGCAATCCTTGTCCAGGCGGCGCTATCGAAGGCATCTTCACTGTAATTGAGTCATCGTCGTCGCAATTCGCTTCTTTGGCCGTAACTTTCGCTTGGAATGACGATGATGACACTGTCGAAGTGGCACAAGCTCCTCCTACCAATGGTCGCAGCCGTGGAGTTCCTTGTTCGAATATCAACTCAATGAAAGATTTGACACCTCATATGAAGGACGACTTAGAAGATTTACCACATGCGTATGGCTGGGGCGATCGGGTGCTCATCAGATCCTTGCGACAATGTTCACTACTGATAAGAGGCTGAACAATCTTAAGTAATACCTGGCAATTATGCGAAGATCGGCTATCTACAAGATTATGGAGGGTGGGTGTGTGGATATGAACGTCAGCTGAACTATTCACACAATACATTATGTAGTTTCTGTTCCAGAGTTATTTTCTCTGACACGAAGTCGAATGTAGCGCGATCCCCGCTGTGGTGGCCTAAGAAAGATGATGAAAAGTACATATCATTCACAATGTCAACTCGTATGCTGTAGTACAGATTACTTATTGGACCTATCGTCGTGGCCGCAGCTATCTGTATGCGGAAGAGATAGTGAACATACAGCATAAGTTAACCCAGTGAACATCTACACACTGAGGCTGTCGTCACGCGATGCTGAGCTTTCTCCAGACTTGTCATCTTTCGCATTGCTGTCAATATGGAAAGATTTCAGCAAATCAATATCAGCCCCGTAAAGGCAAATGCAATAATTACGTTAGTGTAAGTAGCGCCGCCGCTGAAGCAGGCTCCAGTCAGAGTAATGGCAATGATTAAAAGAACTCTTTAATCTAGCCCTCCAGTCTGATCGGTGTAAAGGTGAATCCCATATCGGAAGATCTTCTCGACCCAAGTTACAATTCACAAATAATATTAACCACCCATTCATTGCTCACATCTTGTTTACACACAAAAAAGAAACACGAGCAGAACACGAGTCCTTCAGTGCTGCGATTCAAGTAATTTACAACTATTAACACCTATTTTTCGGATACTGATAAGGCTAAAGATGATAGTGCAAGAGGAATTGGCAATAACTCGAATTTGGATGAATGAGAAATTGAAGAGGAGTGTTTTTTTATATGTGTGGAGTAGGTTTAGGCTTCAAGATTTAGGTTTCGGCTTGGATGAATGAGAAATTGAATAGGAGTGATATTGGCAGGATATTGGATTAATAGTGTCAAGGAAGATATTTTAACATATTACTTTTCGCTCTAAAGAAAGGCATTATATTTATTTTCATAGCAGGGTATTGTAGACAACCGTTCATGATTCACAACACCGATTGTCTTGGAGGTAAATGCTCAAGTGATTTAGCAGTCCGGGCATCGATAAAACAACGTCTGAAACAGGACAGTGCTTGCAAGATAGTTGACATGATATGACCCAGTTGCGAGCGCCAAACAAAGTGGCTTAAAGGTGACGTTGTATAATGAATAAAAAATGAATATCACTGAGCATGCAAAAAACTGCTAAAGGTGCTGGGGCTCAAAAAAGAACTAACGATTTCGTGAGTTGGAGCCGGACTTGGATTTGCTACTTGAGCTGCTGTGCTTGAGCGTGAAGAGTCTGCTGCAATAGTCCGCACGAGATGCAGAATAGGCATCATAAATTGCTTCTTCCACCTCGTACAAAATAGAATCCCTATCAAATCTGGTGACACAGTCGTCGGCGTGGATAGCTATCCAGTCAACCGTGCGGCTTCCGCGGCGGCTGCTTGACGAGCTGCTGCTACTATCAATGCAGTATTGATTCATAGTTTTTATAATAAAATGAAAATAGAGAATGAATTAGATCGCCATCTCATTGGTATCGTTGTACGAAACTCAATCAGTACGCTTACCTTTCTGATGAGCTGCTGCTGCTACTGCTGCTACTTGATTCGCCGCTGCCACCGCTGCCAACACCACCACCAGTCCCGTTTGAACTGCCACTGTCGCCGCTACCACTGCTGCCACTGCTACTGTTACTGCTACTTGCGCTGCCGCTGTTGCCGTCGTCGCCGCTACCATTTGAGCTGCCATTTGAGCCACTGATACTGCCGCCACTGCCATTGCCGTTTGAGCTACCGCTGTCACCGTTCCCCCCGTGGTCACCGCTACCGCTGTGTCTGCTACTTGAGCTGCCGCCACCGCCACCATTACCGTTTGAGCTACCGCTGCCACCGCTACCAACACTAATACTGCCACTACCACCGACAGATTTTGCTTTCTTCAGATCGCGCCTGATCTTTCTGCTTTTACTGCTGCGACTGCTCCCGCTACTACCAGTATACTCTTCACGCTTCACTCGTACCCTAAAATACCATTCGATTTCTCTCCTCAAATCGTCGGAGCATTCTCTAGTTGAACGGTCGTTGTTGCTAAGTTCTAGATAAACGATTCCACAACTATTGTGGAATTCAAAACTAAATCATGAGTTTTGTTTGGAAAGAACTCGATGCCAAAAAAAGAAGATGATAGACATACCTGCGGCGACGCCCGGAGCGACTACCACTGCTAGAGCTAGAGCTCGAGGTGCCTGTGGATGTGTGGCTACTGAGTTCACGTCCCTATTGGAATTAGAAATGATGAAAGAGATCATGAGAAACAGACACGTTCAATATGCAATGCAATTCATATTTGTGACTCACCACAAGCCTAGTTTCTTGGCCACGGAGATTGTATGCTCCTACTGCAATTACGAACGAGAACGCCATGAATGAGATCAATTCAAAACCAAATGAAAGAATGTGCGTCGCTAGACAGAGTACTCACCAGTGGAAAGTCCAACGAGGATTAGAACGGTACCAAGTTTCATTGTGCCTTATGCGAGAGATTCTTTGACCCGGTTTTTCTGTAACTTTAGTGTATTGCTTCTGTGTTTGAGCTGATTCTCTTTTTTATGAGAGCAACAATTGCCTATCATGCGCTGCTCATCTGCCTCTGCCACATCAATTTGTTCTGATATGTAACGTGGGGTTTGTAATAATTCCTCCAGGTGTCACTCCAAACTGCTGGGCAATTTTTTGTTGACACTCGGGCAATGTTTATGTTCACTAAATTAATATGGTACAAAGAAGTAGTGTCAATGGTGTAAAAAGTTGTTAGCTCAGCAGGGTCAAGCCAACGCGAGTAAAGATGGGAGTTCAGTGAGTGCCATGCTGTCCTGAGGCATTGTCATATGACACTGGTACTCAGCTCTGTGTCCCGGCCATTCTTATTTGATTGAAGATTGGAAGTCCAACATTATTTTGTGTGTGGAAGTATGTGTCCCACTCCAGCGAGTCTTTTGTATTAAGAAGCGACTTACTCGACTGTTGTTTGAGTCGACGAAGAGAGATAGTTTGTGCTTAGCTTGTGAAGCAGCATGGACGATTCGAATGTCATTAGTTTCCAAAGGGTGCAAATCTCTCCATGTTCACACTGCGTTGGCCACAGCCAATGGCATCAGCATTTCGAAGCAGTACGCAACACTATCGAGATCTTCTCAATCCTAATAAGTTCTTCATCATTCTACTTGTGATGCGTCAATGATGGGCATTGCTGCTATCATATAGTGTTGATAGTGTGTCTAATAGAACTTTTTGCAGCATGATAATGTTAGAGACGCCATAACGAATACTCTCAAAACATTATTGTAACAAACAAAAAACAACAGATTGCACTGCCAGGTGTCTTGAATGAGGCAAAATAATGCCCTGTGCGTTCTATGATAGATCCATCCAGGTGTGATCCAAAAGGCTGCCACTCTTGATTCTCGGGATACCGTATAAAGCGAAGAAGTAAAATAATTGGCATGGACAAAGACAGTGATGGAACACATCCCACGCATAGTCCATGCTTGATGATGCATCTACATCTATGTATTTTTCAAGAATCTTCACAATTATTTTGGTTCTCTAGTAGTCTTTATATTATTTTCCTAACGGAGACAGACAATCTTTCACAATCTAGGAAAACAGACAACCCTGTGTGCAATTCACCGTTTGGGTTGTCTTGGGGGTATTCTATGCTCAGGTGATTTATAGCAGTTCGGTGATCGATGACATAATAAAGAAAGTAACATCTGACAGGAGAGTGGGAGCACATGTGGTCAAGATCTGATCCCAGTCTCAGGCGCCGCGGCAAGCAAATATCCTAAGGTGGTGCGGTGCAACGTGGTTGGAATGAATAAAATGAATATCACTGAGCATGCATTCTGCTAAATGGGCTGGCTCAAAGAATTACTGCCTTCGTGATTTGCTGGACGACTTGGTTGAGCTACGCGAGGATTTGGAATTGGAACCAGAACCGTCCCTCATGCAATTATCCGCACGAGATGTAGAATGTCTGGTTTTAATGCCATCGTACACATCCTCGTTAATGTCGTCTTTGGTTTGACGGGTGGTGGCGCTGTCACTGCAGTCGTCGGACCTGATAACGAAGTAGGAGTCACTGATATCATGAAAAGAAGTCGAGGGCAAAGAGACGAGTGATTTGAATAAGTGACACAGAGAATGAAATGTGTGAAACATCCTCAACATGATGAAACAATGCACTTCAACTTACTCATCGTCGTCTGACGAGCTGCCTGTGCTACTCCTGCTGGAGCTACCGGAACTGGTGTTAGTGGTTTTAGTGGAGGATCCTGTTAGATTGCGCCTTCCTCTCCTGCTACTAGAGCCTTTAGTACTACTGCTCGTGCTACTGCTCTTGCTGCTGCCCGTGCTGCTGCTCCCACTGTCTTTCACCACTTTCACATCGAAATTGCGCTTGATTTCTCTCGCGATTGTATCAACGCAACGGTTGTTGCCAATTAGATGAACGGTTCCGCATCTGTTGGTGACAGTCAAAACTATCATGAGTGTTGTTTGGAAAGATATAGATGTCAAAGGACGCAATAATGGACGCACCTGCTGGAGCGATTACCGCCGCTTCTAGAGCTCGAGCCAGAGCTCGAGCTCGAGGTGCCTGTGGATGTGTGGGTATTGAGTTCACGTCTCTAATATGCAATGCATAAATGGTGGAAGCAAATCGTTAGAAACAGATACAGTCAATTTTGCATGAGATTGACACTCATTTGACAGTCATGACTCACCACATCATGGCCACGGAGACTTGTTGCTCCCACTGCAATGTTGAACGAGAACGCTATGAATGAGATCAATCCAAATGCCAAATGAAAGAATATGCGGCGCCGTAACCCATAACCCTGGATGGAGTACTCACCAGTGGACAGTCCAACGAGGATTAGAATGGTAACAAGTTTCATTGTGTCTTTGTCGGAGGGATTCTTCTGGCTGATTCTTCTTTACTGTATGTGTTCGTGTTTATCGATTGTGGCTGCGTTTGATTCAATTCTATTTTTATGAGAGTGCGATATCATGCTAAAGAGATCTGGAGTCTCTTCCATTCGTGCCTGCAGATTTCCGTGATGTTTGGGTTCTCAAATAACGTCCAGCATCTTGAAAGGTTGGGTTCTTATTAGAAAAGTTAGGTGGGTAGTCTTCGATGTCAATTTCAATTATTTCCCACCATGCCGACGACTTCAGTAGAAATAGTACCAAGATAATATGATCACGTATTCCTGTCAATGATATGCAATGATACCAAAAATATGTTCTACAATACATAGGATTCAGTAATGTGATTAGACAAACGGTATTCAAATCTGTGTCCCGACGAGTCTTGTTTTATCTCATATTATTATTAATACAATCCTATGTACCTTTTTGCATGCATGCAGTGTTCGATGTATCGCACGCCCACGACAGAACATCATGAAAAAAGCTTGGGCGATTTTCGTTGACACCTCGACCACCACGTCGCCACTGCGGGGGACATGTTGCCGAATTGGAACGATTAAAACATCATGCAACAAGTATTATCTATGCCACGGCGAAGATGAGACGTCGCCGCGTATCATACAGATACAATGGTTTGTACGTTTTGCCGAAAGCAATGTAGACTGTAGACTACAACACCTAAAGTTGCATGCACCCACCTACCTGACTGATCTATTCATGATGAGTCTTGTCCACGATATTATAAGTGGCGAGATTCGTATTAGCTTATTAATGAGACCGCATGCCGAAAAATCCATGATGGCGAATCAAATTCGCCGTCCACCTTAGATACTACACCTCCTTCAAGGCCGCCCATCTAGATACTAACTCCTTCATGCCGCAGTAAACAGCAGATACAGCGATGGGTGCTCTCCAGAGTATCTATCAAAACTTTCGAAGTGGACGCTGATCTAGTTAGTCTACGAAAGATTACCCTGGGAGGGAAAAGTATATCGGTATTTTCTAATATTATTGCAATACCACCCTGCCAATAAGCCTGTCAATATATGGAAATTTCAATAAATATTGCGCCGACTCTCTAAAATTGCAATAGACTCGATACAATCAACAAATATTGTGCAATATCTGCAAGAAATATATTGCAATGAATATTGGACGACTTGGAATATTGTATTGCATGAGGCTGCAGCATTGCACTAACTATTGCTTCAATACAATACAATACTTCCAACAAATATCCAATAAGACATGGCATGCCGCAGTATACACAGCACAGAGGCAAAGTAGTTCGTTTTTATCCAATATTTCGGCCTTCTCTGCTAGGTACTGGAGAATGTTGCTTGCAATTTCAAGAATTGACATATGCGAACAACCCCGTGTTTTCTATAAGCAACATAAACATTTCTGTAACAAATCTTCGTCTCTTCGTACTCGATTTCGCACTGCTGACGGCTCTCTTGCTCTGCGTCTTGTCTAGAAACAGACCCATCCATCTGTATGGAGCGATGATATAACACAGCATTGTTCGTAATTTAACAATACATAGAGAAATGCATAAGGTAAAATTGCCATCATGGATTGGCAATATTATTATCGATACACCAGATACAATCATAACAACTCCGTTGTGTCTACAAGCTAAGCCTCTACGACAATCCCCAGCATCAGAAGCAGGCAGGACCAATGAATTTTTCAAACAGTTGGGCTAAGCTTGCTCGAGATGATATGTCCAAATCCTTGCAAATCGGTCATTCAGACAGAAACATATTGAACAAACCCGTTCCTGCCAGTTACTAAACTTTGCAGCTACCTACGTATCTATGTGCCGGCTGTAGGTACGTATGTAGGTGGTTCGGAGCCATTTTAGATCTTAGTCTAGATAGATACGGTACGAAAAGCCAGGTTTATTCATGCAATTAATGTCTCCGAATGACCCCCGTTCCTCCGCGAGTCCCGCCCCGAGATGACCAGCGATTCCCGACCAGTTCCCGCCAGTTCTCGCTTGTAATGGGGTAATGGTTTTCAAGAAATAAGTGGCAATAATTGATATCTTTGTCTAATAGAGTCAAGAAAATGGAATAGAAATATACAGCCCCACATAGTTCTCTACTTTTTATTTAGATAACACCAACACTCTCTCGGATCGATCTTTCGGATCCACGCGTCCACCATACCACGCACCGCTTTGTCCTCATAATCCTCGATCAGCTACACCACCTAAACCACCCCGTCTCCACTTCTTATTAATCTCCAACCGCAACTCATAGCATGATTTCCTCGACAAGCACCGTCAGGCCTGCCCTACTCTTCATTGGGTGCCTTGCCATTTCATCATTCCTCTACGTCGAACACCATGCTTCATTCCTATCTTGGGCGGGCTCCGTCCACCAGCCTATGGGTAAATATACCGCCACCAGCAACCCTGAATCCAGGCGAAGACTTCAAGAGATTCCGCAAGAACAAGGACCTGCGCCAGGACAAGAGCTTCAGCCAGGACAAGAGCCGCAGCCAGAACAAGAGCCACAGCCAGAACCAGAGCTAAGGCCAGAACTAAACGAAACGCAACTGCTACAACAAATGATTGGCTTCCTAGGTGGACTAAACCCTCCGATAGACAACAACATGATGCCGTTGTATTTACGCGATTCGTTTGATGAGACCGAGGTGAAGGTGTTGGATTTGTACAGTACAAGTGGGCAGGCCATAGCGAAAACTAGTGACGTTGTCTTCTTTTGGCATATTCCGAGGGTAGGTGCATAAATATATTGGCCTAAGGAAATGCTCAGAATGTTCCTATACTAATGTCATTGTATCAATCTATATTTCTTATTCAACAGGCAATGGGAAATACGATGAAGAACATTATGAACTTTTGTTTTGATCTGAAGCGGGCAGAGAAGACGGAAAAGGAACCGGTAAGTTCATTAAAATCTAACAAGGCATTCATCAACATTTCATCTCAAATGAAATTATCATCCCTATATTCTCTCAACCCAAACACAATATCGAATTATTATTGCCCCAACAGTCAATGGAATATGTAAGAAACAATATCCTAAACATGGACACGAGCACCCCCGATGGTCTCGCCTTCTCATATGAAAATCAGCTCGTCAACTCCGGAATGGTCGATGTAGTCATATCCAACTATTTCCTATCCAGCTCGGCTCTCTTCACCGACGCGCACCGCGGGAAAACATTCACAATCCTCCGCCACCCTGTAGATGCCGCACTGAGCCTATTCCACTACAAACGTTCCTACCGTAAGGATTTGTCAAAAATGTCCTTTTCCGATCATGTTGCCAGCGTGCACTATATTGACAACTGGATGGTGCGTCAGCTCACGGGAACGATGCCATGGGTGGAACTCAATGAGTCTCACATGGAGCGGGCCAAAATCGTTATGAAGCAAAAGATATTCGTGGGGATAATGACTGAATTGGATGAAACGTTGCGTCAATTGAAGGCACACTTTGGCTGGCAGGATAGGGAGCCATTTTGTACGAATAACTTTTTGCATAATGAGCCGTCGAATGTGCATAATCATCCGGGGCTTCAGGGTGGAAGGGGTGGGTCTTCGTGGAATTTGGTTGCGGAAAAGGATAGGTGGGATTTTGGTTTGTATTATTATGGGTTGGAGTTGTTTGCGGAGCAACGTGAGAGGTATCTACCGCCGACATCTGTGCTCTAGTCTAGGTAGTATCTTTCGAACCTTTCGAAACGGTTGCTGATCCAATCTCCGTGAAAGGTGGCATCAAAATAGCTGATAACTGCAGTATGTAGAGTATTTGTAATGGGACCATCAAAAGAAAAATTTCCTAACGCATGTTAGCAGATCCTACAAGACCCCAAGATATCTTCTGAGCCTCTAGCCCCTCATGACCTTGTGAAGAAACCCCATGCCACCCATTCGTCAGGGTTTGAACTTTTCTGTAGAGTATTCATATTAACCCAACCTTGCCTGGTGCCGCCATTGTACAGCAAGTTACATAGTGAACTAGTCTTAAAAAGTACATGGAGGCTAGTTAGAGGCTGTTTTTTTAATACTGCTAGACAAGAGACCTATAACATCATGAAAAAGCACTCCTTCTTGCGATTCTTATGATGCATTGACTGAGTGTTAGAACAGCTGACTAATGCATTCATTCTGACCCTCTGAAGTGAGTATTGCATAATAATTGGCATCAAACCCCCCCCTCATATGCTAACAAACGAGTACATACCTGTGCTAAGGAAACTACAGTATGTAGAGACCGTCACATTTATCTCGAACACTAACATATTTCTTTTATGCAAAGAGTCCTTTGTCTTACCTTCAGGTAGGTCCAATGACCAACATTGGTGGAGGTGCGCAATGAGCAATATTTCGGTGGTGTCGGTTATATCAAGTGAATTAACTAATGGAGCACGGCCGTCAACTTTTTTGTGAGTGTGTGGGCAATGGTGGGTTAGAAGTGCAGTAACTCATCCCAGAATGACCGAGTTTCATGCGGCAGTAGACGATCAGTTCAAGCTGTAGACATTAGGTGCATACTTCTAATTACCAAAAGGAAACGATCCCCTCTTCCACTTGCTTGCACTTTGCGAAATGCTGCCATGAACATGTCTGATCACACAGCGCAACCAACGCCTCCACTCTGCACCAACAACTCCACACTCTGTCATGACACATACACAATACCTACTAGCTGCTTGATGTTGTGTTTTAGGTTGAATCGTTGGAAATAAATTGACCATGAACCCATCTTGGCGAGACTAGAGAGAGATCGGTTGATATCTGACATCAATGTCTGCTGATACCATTATCTGGCTAAATCAATGTTGAGACCAATATTGATAATGTGGTCGATATTTGATAACAGATACACAGATATTGGTGTTGATAATTGATAATTGATAATTGATATATATATATAGATATAATCGACATAAATATTCAATCTCAGTATTGCTAGTGAGTGGAGCAGGCTGGGCAGTAGTTTGCAAGCAAACTGGGAAACGATTGACAGGTTCGTTCTATGAGAGATATCGAAGGATGCGAGCTCATATTGTGCTGAGCTCCTGGCGCTACTGGCACTCTTGCACTTGGCTACGGCGTTGGAACAATTTACTCTCTTCAATCCTGGAACGGTATGATGTGCTGTGACAATCAATTGGGCTTCTATCAGGCCTCGCGCGGACACTCAGACGGAGTGCAGATATCCTACGAAATATGAGAAATGTCAAAAATACTCTCCGCGCCAGGTTCAAGTTTCAACATGTTGATGCACATATGGATCGCTACTTACTTTGGCATCAACTCCCACTGAATAATCAACTCAATTGTCTATGTGACCAGTTGGCAAAAAGTGCGGTTGCTCGTAGCATTTATGATGAACTTCAACACGATGGGAAGCAGCTACTACCCAGAGAGGATGCCGCAATAATCATACATGATGTTAAGCTTACCTCTGAAATAGCAGGGCCTCTGCGGTATGAAATCTCGAAAATTGATGCACGAAACTATCTGTCACAGGAGGAGCACTGGACAGAAGAAAATTTGATGCAGTTGACTGGGATTGGTTGAATGCAGCAATGGTCAACAAATCTGATCTCTATCGTCAGTAGCTCTCTAAACAACATGCAGGGCACTGTGGTGCACGAATATAGGTTGGATACTATTCTGGGGAAAGTGATCCTGATGCCTGATGTGGGATGCCCGTGCTGTGGGGGGAAGGAGACAGCTGCTCATCTCTGTGTATTTCCAGACGAAGAAAGAACAAAACTATTCAGGAGATGTCGGCTGACCTGGAGGAATGGATGAACAAGCACTCGAAACCAAATGTGGAGATTGTTTATTGGGCGCCAAAGTATATCCTTTATTGAGGCACGAAAGCTTTTGCTGAATTGGGGGAAATGTCTCCTAGTATGATGGCGCTCGCAAAGGATCAGGATAGGATAGGATTGGTTGGAGGAATTTTATGGAGGGGGTGATATCAACACAATTTTATAGTATGCAAAACTATCATCTATCAATTTCACTAAGTTACTTGAACGGAGGGAACTGGATGCGGCAGTTTATCAGTCGCATCCTGCATATTTCTCACTCGCAATGGATTTATCGCAACTTCATCTTGCACGATCGTCAGAATGGGTACCTGAGCAGCAATAAAAGAGAATCAATAATGCTTGAGATCGAGAAATTAGCTGAAACTAACCCGGATGAACTTCCGGAGGAGAGTCCCTTTCTACTCGAAATAGATTTTGATCACATTTGTTCATCAAATGTAGGGGATCAACATCAACGGTATTGATTCATTCTTCAATGGAAGTAATGACATCCGGTATTGCCACCAAGCAGGCCGACATCCACATTAGAGAGACCCCTTGCCAACACACTATACTATTGGCAAGTAGCAATGGATCCCCTGGTCCCAGGGACTTGGGAATGCTTTGCAACGCTGCCCCATGGACCCAAGGTAATCCATGGAACGGGTCAGCAGGCATTGCCTCGTCCATGGAAGTGATGCCACCCCGTATCCGCATTGCCACCCAGCAGGCCCACAGCCACCACATAGAGAGACCCCCATGCCAACATGCTATATTTGCGAGTAGCAATGGGCAATGGATCCCTTGAAGGCCCTTGGTCCAACAAGACTTGGGAATACTTTGTAAAGCTGCCCCATGGACCCAAGTCAACCATGGAACAGGTCAGCAGGCTTCAACACGTCAATGGAAGCAATGCCGTGCAGTATTGTCACCAGCAGGCCCACAGCCACCTAAAAAAGGAACCCCATGTCAACACGCTAAACTGGTGAGTAGCAATGGATCCCTTGGTCCCAGAGACTTAGGATGCTGTGCAAAGCTGCCCCATGGCCCCAAGTAAACCATGGAACAGTTCAGCAGGCATCACAACGTCCATGGAAGCAATGCCACCCCGTATCTGTATTGCCACCCAGCAGGCCCACAACCATCACAAAAGAGAGAGACCCTCTGCCAACACGCTATATTTGCAAGTAGCAATGGATCCCTTGGTCCCAGAGACTTGGGAATGCTTTGCAAAGCTGCCCCATGGACCCAAGTCAACCGTAGAACAGGTAAGCAGGCATCACCACGACCATGGAGGCGATGCCACCCCATATCCGTATTGCCACCCAGCAGGCCCAGATCCACCACAGAGAGGGACCCTTTGCCAACATGTTATGTTGGTGAGCAGCAATGGGTCCCTTGAAGGCCCTTGGTCAGACAATACTTGGGAATGCTGTGCGAAGCTGCCGCATGGACCCTAGTAAGCCATGGAACAGGTCAGCATCAGCAGGCATCACCACGTCCATGGAAGTGATGCCCCCCATAGCCGTATTGCCAACCAGCAGGCTGTCAACCATCACATCAGAGAGGAGCCGTTGGCCAACACGCTATATTTGCATGTAGCAATTGTACCCTTGGTCCCAGATACTTGGGAAGGCTGTGCAAAGCTGTCCGAAGGACCCTTCTAAACCTAAGACCTAAGATCTAGGCAAAGGTAGTGCCCTCCATTTGAGGTCACGCTATCAGTGAAAGTAGTTGATAATTGAGTGTATTATAATAGGTGAGGATGACGAATAATGTCATCTATGTTTCGCTTATTGCTTTTTCGTGTGCTGCTTGTGGTTTGCATCGACTTCACACATTCACAGATGTGTATTGTGTGTGTCGCACACTGGCCGTTAACAGGACTCAGGGTATAGCGGTCTGGCCTATCAGAAGATGGCAAATTTGATTGCCTTATGGCAATGCATTTGCCACCCGCCGCTC
>JALLBF010000128.1:0-13628 GCA_036939945.1 Thalassiosira sp. AJA248-18
ACAAAAAATCGCGCATTGGAGCGCACCTTGTTCACCTCTCTTAAATGAACCTCTGGTGCTCGGGACTTGACTCGAGCGAGATAGGGTGTAAATTATTCGAGTGAGCAGATGAATTCAAGGCAGTAGTGAAAACGTTTAGTAGGTAGAAGCATAAATGAATTTTTAGGAAGTTGTTTTCTATCAACCACCACTTGAACATAAAGATGAATCTCGACTTGCCTAATTGTAGAGATGATGCATTTTACCCAGAAACCTTCCGTATGAATGGTTATACAACTCGAACGATCAGGAATATTCCTCGTATTTCGTTTCTCACAGCGCAATGCATATAGATACATACAGGCGACCCCCCCCATTCCCATGCCACACCCCTCTTTTTGGAACCCCATTATTATTACAAAATTCTTTGTTACTGCCCCCCCCCTCCCCACCCCCTTCCTCTGCCCCCCAATCTTCCCCAACTTGGCCTTCTTGTGACCAATGAACCGAACAACTCAACTACGTTTAATACTAAATTATGCAAGTAACATCTAACCGTGAAGAACAGAGTCAGGACTCTCTCTCTCTATCAAATAAAGGTAATGTTTGTGTGCCCATGATCATTGTTGTGGCCGCCATAGTTCCCATCCGGACGACCTACATTGTGGTGGCCACCATAGTTCCCATCCGGACGACCTCCATTGTGGAGGCCGCCATAGCTCCCATCCTGACGAGCTCTTGCATATCCCTGTTGCATGAAGGCCGAAGCATCCATGGCAGGTATGGTGGGTATGTTGGGCAAAGCAGCAACATTGCTCAATAAAGGAAGGTTGTTGTTCGGAAGTGGAACTCGCTGGCCCAGGGATGAGAGCTGGTGGGATGAGGGCTGGTGGGATGAGGCACCCCCCCGCGAGTTCTGGTTGGATGAAGCTCCCATACGCAAACTTTTCGCAACCCTCTTCCCCCCCCTCCAGCCGTGGCACTTCCCACACCTTGTCTTTTTGGAGGGGACCACCTCTCCACAACAGGACCAATCCATGGACCAGTTAATTCCGGTGTCATCGATGTCCTTTTTGTTGATCGAGTCCTTGATCTTCCATCCCCCTTTTCGCTTCCCCCCACGCCAGTGGTGGCATTTTCCACACCGAGACTTGGCGTTGGGTACCTCGTTTCCGCAATTGCACAACCAGTGATGCACAGAAGTGCTCTGTTGGTCGGTTGTCACACGTGACGTCTTCTTCTTCTTCGTCTTCTTCTTCGCCCTCTTTTTTTCCTTCTGAGAGGATGTGACGTAAGGGTCTCGCTTCCCCCCCCTCCACTATGAGTAGCAACACAAAGAACAAAGCACTGGTTAACAAGCTGGGGGTGAAGAACTGTAATAGAAAATAATAATTGCGCCAAACTCACTTTATTACATTTCCCACAACGTTTCTGTTTTCCAGAAATATTGTTTCCACATGCACAGGTCCAGTCGCTAAGGACATTTGAATTCGCAGCATAAACGGAAAACATATTATAGTGCGACCTGCAGAACCCATCACTCTTCGACTGGTCCAATTTGTTACACCCCACAACCTTGCACAACGGCCTGCCCTTTTCGTTCGTCTTCCGGATGGTCGCAATCTGAACCCCCAAATTGGCAGGCACTTGCGAAATAATCGTATCATTATTAATCGCGTCATAATCCCTCTTCTTGGGACTATTCTTGGGACTACGCGAGGTCTTCGGGGATGGCGCCGCCGCCTTCTTCTTCTTGGGACTACTCTGTGTCTTCGCCCCCTCCTTCCAGCGATGACACTTCCCGCACCGGGCGCTCGTCGTGGCAATTTTATTTCCGCACGTGCAATTCCACGATTCGATCTGCCCCGTGCTAATAAGCCAGGCGTTGTAGTGCGTTCGGCAAAATCCGCCAACGTCGTTATCGATGCGGGTGTTGGCCTGGGCGTTTTTTTCACAGCCTACGGCCATGCAGAGGAGGGCGCCGCTGGATTTTTTTTTCCGGACGTCGGATATTAGAAAGCCGTAAGGGGATGGCTGAGCGCTGTTTGCGTTTGCTTCCGCCGCTGGATCGTTGCCGTCGTCGTCGTCATCGTCTTCTTCGGAGTCTTCTTCTTCTTCGGAGTCTTCGGATTCGTTGACCTCAATATCTGGCAAGGCCGGTGGCTTTCGGTCATCGTCGCTGTCCTCCCCGCCATCAGAGGTGAATGGATCCGAGTCGATGTCGTTCATTTTTATTCGGGCGGCAATTGGAAACTAAGAAGAGGATCTGGCAAGTAAAGTGCGACCAATGGCAGAGCAGAATTCAATAGCAATGCAATTAAACAAGTTCGTAGTGATGGCAACGGCCAATAAATAAATGGCTCAACGGCAACGGCTGGCAACACACGGTGCACCCCCGAAAAATCCCTCAAGGATCGATGGAACTTGCGCCGCGCGAATGATTGAGATCGTCAATTTACGCGTTCTTCCCTCTTTATTTCCACTTCCCCCCTACTCTCTGCGCTAACTGGATGCCCCCCACGCCGAATCTCCCCCCCAAAACAGGCCAGACACCTGTCCGCGCCGGCACAACACGCACGTACGTACGCACAACCAACACCATTACATACCTACCCCCTACCTACATACCTACCTACCTTACATACCTACGATATCTAATTCGACCATCCGTTGCCAAAAAAAATATTACGTTACCTTCGTACCGCGATGTGTCCGTCATCACGCATTACAATATCTACCTCTCTCTCTATCTTATGGACCCAGAACCATGGCATTGCATTATCTACTATCTCTCACAAAGATAATAGTACTGCCCGCGGCGGCACACAAAACAATTAATACGATACCATCACATGAAGTAACAGTGGTAGCGAAGGGATCAGGAACATAAAGGGCGGCGTAAAAATAGTTTTCATCTAATTGAATTTCTCAAAGATCGATACAGCCAACATTCTTCTCAATACCCGCGCTATCCAACCTCTTACTCTTGACCATGGCCTCCAACCAACACTACGACTACGACGACGACTCCAGTCAACTCCACCACCATCACCGAGACAATTCAAACCACAATAACACCGGTGGCAGCAGCAGCCACTTCGACCCCTGCCAAGCCTACACCAACAATGCTTGCATTGAAGCCTGCCAAGTCATGTCCTCAGTAAATGATGGAATGTGCGGCTTTCACCCCTCCAATTATTTCAATCGCAACCACCAACAGGACGGGGCTCACCAATCCTCACCCTACCTCTATTCCCCGTCTGCTCCCATCGGTCCGACTAGCTGCGAATATTGTGGTAAGAGAAATACCGATGATTGTACGAGCAATCTACCCGAGGAGTACATGCTGTTCATGGGAAATGGTGGTTTGGATAGATCCAGCAGAACAAATAATCCAGAAACTGGTGTCAACAGCAACAAGATTAATCATCACAAAAACAAAGACAATACTGCTGCTGATGGTGCTGTATGCCCCCGTCCAAAATTATTCTTCCTCAAAAAGCGACCACCCTTCGCAACACCCGATGGATGGAACCCCAGTACACAATACCGGATGAATTTATTTGAACCTCCCAGCTCGGTGGAGGGGATGGGACGGGGGTGGGGCGAAGTTCGTGGTCAATTGGGCAATAATAATGCAGGGGGGGGGCAAGGAAGCGGTGGTGTGAATACATCAATGAACAATAATTTGAATCGAAGCTATGCCAATAGTGGATGTGGAAGTAGTGCATGCGGTGGTGGTGGGGCAGAGACCGAGATTTCGTTTTCGACTGCGGGTGGTGGCGGTGGCGGGGATCGTGTTACCGATGTCAGTGCTGCGAGTGGAGGGTCGTTGTCGCCAGTGCAATGGGTTTCGGGGTTGATGGGAGCTCTTTCTCCCTCTTAGGAGTAGTTGGAATGCCTTCTTCTTTGGCGTCTCGCAGGAACTGTTTGGGTCAAATTTGTAATTTCACCCTGCTGAAGAGTTCGTAAAAGTAACATGTATAAAAGTTGTATTATCAACAATTTTTTTTGTGGTTGATGCCTCTTGTAGAGTAAAAAATGATGCAGCTAATAATTTGAGAATGAAACCAATTATTTTCGCCTCTGTAAATGCAAATCGGCAAGAACTTCTGCACATACAGTGGCCTGCGGCGAGATGTCCCGCCCAAATGCTGCTTGTCCCCCCTTCCAGCCGCCAGCCTAGCTTAGCAACTTGTCTACCCCTGACTGGATGAACCGTGGTTGAAGCAAGAAGAAGATCGTGCGCCTGCTTCCAGGGGGGGCATTTCTCCCCCCCCCCTTGTTCTCAGCCTAGCTTAAAATTTGCCCCCCCCGGTGGGACAACTCGCCGCAAGTTACTGCAAGTTACTGTGCACCAGAAGAATCAACTCTAAGCAAAAGGGTCCTCAGAAGAATCAACCCTAAGCGAAAAAGTCCTCAGATGCAGCAGATGTATCAGATGTCGATCCATCAAGAAACCTCATATCCCCACTCAATGCTACAAGAATATCACCTACATCAGAGGCGCTGTCTACGTAAAATGAGGCATTGGTTGGTTTCTTTCCAACAGCCACATTGAATGCATAAGAGTTGTCACCCTCCGACCCTGCAGCAAAATTAATGACAGACTGTAGAGTAGGATATACATTTTCATGGAGAATAAAAGGTATTAGATAATCAAATATATGACAAAAAATTGCAAACTAAATTCGGTCAGCAAGATATCTTACCGTGAACATTTTCTCATCTGCTATGTCATCTCCCATACATAGCACAAAATCGACCTCCCTACTACGAGCACGGGCATCTTGCAATATCTTTTTGACAATGTGACCCTTATGCCCCTTTCGCGGAACCACTTTGTGATAGTTATTTGATGAGCAACAACATAAATCATCAGAGAAAAAGTCGAGGAATGAGTAAATTTGAAACTTTTATGAATAACCAAGCTCACCTTCGACAATACCCTTCAGTGCCACAAATCGAACGTCAAATGAATGCAATGCCTGTCCCAACTCAGTAACCAAGTGAGATGCTTGGAGGGATCCCCACTCCGGATCGCAAGAGTAGTAAGACCAGCCAATGCTAGAATGACTCAGCTTGACAAATGATCCATTCGTCCGTGCTGTGAATTTTGATATGATTGGCATGGCAACCTGATGGCGTAAAATCATGATGATGAAAAAAGTTCATCAAACATATAACACGCTGAAATTAGTAGTGTATTTGCATCCAGTATTTGAATATAAACAGCATTATCTCACCTTCTTCACAGCAGTCCAATCCACCCCAAAATCAAGATAGTGCCAAACACGCTTCTGTCCCCCAGGATCCGAAAAGCATGTCCCATTACTCGCCGCAAGACCCAATCCAGGCACATTGCCCACCGCAAGTTCTAAATTTGGCTGTGAATCGCCTGACACGACATACACAGTATTCTTCGGATCGGAACACAACCTCCGAAGCGCCAACGTAGTCATGTGTGATGGCTTGAACCCTGATGTACCCAATATCTCGCGCTTGAGATATTTCCCCGCTGGTTCCTTCACAACAAGCGTGCCGTTGAAATCAATAATAATGACACGCGTCTTGGTAACGGCATATGCATGCTCAAGCGCGGGCAAATCTAACCGCTCCAATCCTAACTCTGCCTCGAGTGCCACTTTCGAATCGGGGGAACTGGCCCCCACAGCATCCATCTTCGTACAACCCAACGAACCAAGCGTGGCATCGTTCAAATCGCGCAATACATTGCGTGTCCACAACCCAGAGGGACACGAGGATACAAAGTCTATATCGCGACCTCGCCGAGCATCCCGTTCATCGAACGACATGGAAAGTGCGCAATCTATAGAAGTAACGCACATTTGAATGTCGTAGGGATTGACACGCAGTGCTCCGTTAAGGACCGAGCTCACCGCCGAGAATTCCGAAGAGATTATGACGCCTGGGTCGGCAGGCTCCTTCCGTGAAAAGACATATTCCAACGGGCACAAGTTTAACCCCTCACGAATGGGAGTATTCATCATGACCTGACTCGACGTCCAGATGGCCAAACGCTGATCAATGGGTAATACACTGCCCACCTGCTCTTCATAATCAATTACCTCATTTCCAAACGTTTTCTGAATACGTTTTACCAACGATCGCACCTCCCGAAGGGTATCCGCCTCATCAACACGGCGTGCTCCCGGGATGAGACAACGTTGCAATAGTACCACCTTCGACTGCCAAACGGGATAATCCGTCAGGAGTCGTTCGAACGCTAGCAACTTGTAACTCACCCCGGACAAACGCTGCGCAACAGCAATACCAGAAATGATGGACCGACCAGAATGCTTGCGTTGTAACGCCGCGGCTTCTTCCTTGACGCTGGGGAATTCCAACAGGGCATCGATGATATCTGCCTCAACACTGACGTTGCTAACAGTGACCAAAACCTTGGTACCGCGGTGCCTCACGCCAATGAGACCACCCACCAGACTTTCGTACGTTAACCCCAGAATACGCTTGGCAGCATTGAGGAAATGGCGAGCATGATCAAAAGCATGGAACCCCACAACATCGGCGTGTAACATCCCCTCCAGCAATGCCTCGCCGTGTTCCAACTCGCGAAATACTTGGGACGTGGGAAACGGGACGTGAATAAAAAAGACCATACGAACCGGTTTCTGCTGTTGGGCGCCGGCGGTAGGGTCGCGAGGGCCCAACGCACTGAGTGCCTCGTTCTGCGACGTCACGCTCTGTGACCTCTTGGCCGTTCCTCCCACCACCTCCGTCTCGCCCCTCGCCTTGCGCAACATCCTCGGTAATAACGCCAGGTGGTAATCGTGGACCCAAACCACATCCCCATCGCTCACCAAGTCGGCAACGACCTGGCTGAACTTTTGATTGACTTGAATGTATGCATTCCACCAGCTGTCGAGACGGCGTTGGTCCAAGTTGCTTTGCAATGCCTGCTGCTGCTTCTGCTCTGCTCTGCTGTCTCCTTCTCCCCCTGGCATTCCAAAATTAACGCCACCACGACCACTACCCTCACCATCCACACTCTCACTCCTAGCCCTTCTCTCCTTCGCCTCCTTCGCCGCCACAGCACATGCCATGACGGGATCACTTCGAAGAGGATTCTGCTGTCTCTGTCCCCAACCATTCATTGACAAATCCAACAAATCAACGTTATGAAAACTTGGCCATAGGACCTGCTTGCAGAATCCCAAATACATATCCTTTAATAAATTGTCCTGGTTGGGGTCGCTAAAGAAGATGGGGATGCAATCCATAGTTTGGAGGACAGTTCGAATAGCCTGACGTTCGTTCGGGTCCTTCAGTAGTTCTACGGGGATATTACTAACGGTACCAATCCATGTAGTATTATGGTGGGTGGATACTCCATACATTTCGGATTTGGAAATGAGAGATTCAGACCAACATGCGTTCCATTGACCGGATGTGGGGTCACGCGAGAGGATTATGGGAAGGTGATAGCATACAATGAAAATGGATTCTGGTTTGGGTGCTTGTGCAGAAGCAGCAGCATCCATTGGATCATCGTCTTCACTTAGCGGTGGGATGACGTCATCGGGATCCTCTTCGTGTTCCACGGTCGCTCCCTTCATTGCCTCCTTCTTGCTTTCCTCCTCGATTTGTTTCGTCTCCCAATACGATTGAAAGGCTGGATCGTTCCCCTCGTTCCAATGATCGACAATTTCCACATCTACTGCTTCACCTTCTTTGGCGGTGGGCATGGAATCAGCTGCCGCACCACCAATACTGCGTGTCCGATATGGCAGGGAACTGACATTCGCCCAAGTCATCAACGGTGTCTTCTTGAGGGTATTCCCCGAGATTGTAAGGGAGGCGAACGATGCCGCCGATGCGCCAAGCAGGGAAGTCATGCTGTGATCGGCAGCCTGTGTTGGACTTCCGGGCAAGACGACTGGATTGCCCTGGACGTCGTAGAGGCTGGGAACGCGTTTGTGGCCATGACTTTTCTTAGCCGTATCATCTCCTGCATTGTCGTCGTCGTCGTCGTCATTATTGGGTAAATTATTATCATCACTGGATAACAACTTTGAAGGGGCAGGAGGATGTTCATACAGCACAGGAGGGAAATCAAACCCTGCGTCCTCCTCCTTTTCCACTTCCTCCTCGTGGCTCGAAGATCTGTAAAACTCCCCCCCTTGAGGCTCGTCGTCGCCGTCGTCGTCGTCGTCATGATCCTTCAGGGGTACCATTTGTTCATCATAATCATCACTGCCCGCAGGAGTGGTTGCAGCAGTATGATTCCCCCCTTTCGTCGATGTGCTGCCATCATCATTAATTTCCTTTCCAGTGCATAATGACCAATCAATGGTAGCACCGGGAGTTACCGCCACGTAGCGATAGCGATGTATCAATGGCCCCAACAAGTTGATGTCACCACCCTCTGCATCACCTTCCCCATCTGCTGCTGCCCCCTCCATCATCGAATCATTCCCCTCATCAATCGCCACCACCGGACGTCGTGTCTTCCAAATCGGATAAGTCTCCGGACTCGTATACATCTCCACGGTATTTTGCAATAATCGTGCGTGTAACTTGGCCTGCTCATCCCCCCCCGCTCCACCACTTGCGGAGGATTTGGTCATCCCCCCCAAGGTTTCGGCAGTGGCGTCAATCTCCCCCGAGGCACCGCTCATGACGCTTGCGGAGTCGTCGACCAATAGTGCATTGTCATCGGGGACATCATTTTGGGGTGGGGGGCCGACGGAGGATGTGACGCGGAGTGATGTGCCGAGGGGGAGGGGGGCGGAGCATGTGAAGTGTAGGCGGAGGATTCGGCCTTGATGACGCTGTTGTTGTTGATGTTGTTGTTGTTGTTGTTGTTGAGGTTTGGTGGACATGTTGATTGATTTGATTGTTGTTGTAGTAGTTCCTCGAGATGGAGAGTCTCTTGTTAATATTCTCAAAATACTATTTTTATATGCTTCGCCGCGGCCCACTTCAAAGATCTCCCCCTTTCGGGTCTCTCAGAGCTCCTTTTCACACCAAAACTTGTCAACAAACAGCAGCACGTGGTCAATACACAGGGTGAGCCTTCCTTGGCTGATGTCTATTGTTGCTTTTGGTTGGATGCCGACGCCGTTTTGATAATGTTCTGCAGAGCGAGGAGAGATCTTTACCATGTCTTTACCGACCCTTCGTACACCCTAGTACTAGTACGTGACGGTAAATAATCTACCTAAGGGTGGAATGATATCAACGTAGGAATTAGTAATTTACCTAGCACCTACACATCAACATTCAACATTTACAAAAACACCTCCTCTCACCTCTCACCTCTCCTCCACTTCCATTTCTCTACCTCTTATCTTTTTTCCCTCTCATCTTTTATTGCATACGCGCACGCAATCCTCGCAATGGAGGACGCATTTCTCTACACAGGTCAGGAGAGGGACGCCATACCCAGCGATGTGACTCGCCTTCGGGTCGACCCCTCCGTCACTAGAATTCCTCCAGAGGCATTTCGATGTCTGAGTCAACTAGATGAGGTTGAGCTTTGTGAAGGTCTGGAAGAAATTGGGGCGCATTCTTTCAGTGGATGTGTATCATTGAGATGCATCAACATTCCTTCCACCGTCGCGCGGATTCCCCATGATGCATTCTCCAATTGCGCAAAGCTGAATCAGGTGGAGCTTTGTGAAGGGCTGCTGGAAATTGGTGCAGATGCTTTTAGTTACTGCAAATCACTCCGTCACATTGTTATCCCCAACACTGTCAGAGTGATTGGAGCAGCTGCATTCTATGCAGCCACGCAATTGGAAGAGGTGGAGCTCCACGAAGGACTGCTGGAAATTGGACAATGTGCTTTTAGTTACTGTGCATCAGTCAGACACATCATTATCCCCAACACTGTCAGAGTCATTGGAGGAGGTGCATTCTCTGGTGCTCCATTATCCTTCATCAATCTCCCAGATGATCTAGAAAGTTTTGGGGAGGGCACATTTCTTGATACCGAACTTCAGCATATGAGAATCCCATCCCTCATTACCGAAATTCCTGAGTCTGCACTTTCTTCCCGAGGCTGCAACTACCATTTGTTTTCGGTGGAGCTGCCAGACAGACTTAATCGCATCAACTGGCGTGCATTCAATTCCTGTCGCTCGCTGAAGAACGCCGCCATTCCATCCAATTCTGTGATCGAGGATGATGCATTTCACGGTGTAAAAGATCTTGAGAAATTGTTCTTGTTGCCATCGCGAATCAGAAGAGAGCTGAAACATCGATTTGACGGATTGCCAATCCACAGAATGGTGTACTATCAATCATATCAACCTGCCGAGACTGCATTAGAGAATCTCAGTAGAGCAATCGACCCAAGAGCTGGTCTAGGCAGAAAATTGCGCAGTAAATTGAATCCAACTGGCAAACTGCAGGATTGTCTAGGAATGACTCCTCTTCATATCCTTGCTTGCTCCGCTCAACAAAATCTTGCTCTCTTCCAAGTGGTCGTTGAAAAGTATCCAGAAAATCTCATTGCTGAAGACAAATGGGGGGCATTGCCAATTCTATATGCGCTCCGGGGTAATGCGCGAAGCGAGATCCTGCAATTCTTGATTGAGAACCACAAGACTCGATATCCTGGTCATGAGTTGAATTGGGTCAAGATGATGGAAACCTTGAGCATTGGTTCGCCCCTGAGGACCGTCAAGAATTTACTTGACATACAGAAGAATTCTTTCCCCAACCAAGTCATTCAGTGGGATGAAGTGCTTGTCGGAGTGCTGGGCATGATGGAGGAGACTGAGAGGGTAAATGCTGTCACTGAAAATTCTACTAGAGAAATGTATCGGTTTTTGCTTCAATACAGTATCTCCGGGCGTTTGAAGTCGATTGGTGTGAAGCAGTGGCGAGACATTTTTATGAAGCAAATCAAATGCATTTCCATACAAAGGACCAATCGGGATTCGATCTACTCAAGCCTGTTGGATTATGAAACCAAGTATGGTGAACTGAAGGAGGCCACTTCAATGTTGGAGCTTGTGCTTTGGAAGAAACAGATCAATGAATCAAACCTGGAGCGACACAGAAGGATGGGAAGAAATCGCAAGAAGATGAAGATTGATGAATCAGGATTCAGACAGCAGTGCCACATCAGCTGTGGAGCAGAGACTGTCATTGAAAATGTGTTGCCTTATCTTTACCAGATAGTGCATAATAATGTGATTACGCTGTGGTACAGCACCCACCTCATAGCTTTGCATTGAACAATTTATCAGTTCACCAATGCCCGGATTCATCCAAGGTTTAGGTTGCTAGATGAGTTGTATGCATGGCTTGACCTGCCTCGCAACAGCGGCAGATCCAATATGTGATATTGAAAATTTAATTAGCTCTAGGTTTCTTCATACACAATATGGGTTTGAACTCGTCTAATTTTCTAAGTTTCTCTGTTCTATTCTGTTTGTTGAAAGTGACAGCCATGAACCCTAACTCTTCCTTGTAGATATAATCTCTGATAATAATGCAATCTCTGGTTGACGCCGATGTTGCAAGAAAATGCATTCGGTCAATCTTTGGCGGACCCCCTGGGTCACCAATGGAGATGACCAACGCCACGCCGAATTGACGAGGGTTTGTGCTTTAGCTGGAAATGGTTTAGGTTCAACTCGTTACACCATAAAATTGTCAAATAACCCATGTAGAGTACTCTCGCTCCTTCTCGCGGAATAGTGTTCGGCAACACGTACATACCAGATGACAACACGATTGGGGCAAACAATGTCAATAATTTTTCTTCCCGGCGTTTCTCCGTTTACCAACATCTTCCATGTTCTTGATATAACATCAGGTTGCTAAAGACTGAGATACCAATAACCAAGACATGGTATTGCACCAAGTTGATCCCCCAAGCCAGCCCCCCCATCACATGCAGTTTTTTTCATCTCTGAGGACTGAGGATGCAGTATGCTTTCCCGCAGCTACTGAGCCAAGAAGCGAAGCCCTCAAAGGTTCATGGGAATCAACTGTAAAATGGATGATGATCTTGGGCCGGTGGCTATCAAACACATTCAGGCTCCAGACATGGTTCAAAAATGCACACATAGGATGTAGGAACGAGAGAGGGGGGGGTGAAGAATATATTCCCATAGTGTGGCTCTCATGCGCGAGCTAGAAAGTTTTACCCATCTAATGACATCACACATTATCCTTCACTAGACAGTGAAGCATTTCTTCATGAACTCGTCGAAGTGTGTTGATAAGTATGTTGACCTCACATGTGGAATGATTGGGTGACTTGGGAGCATCGTTTTCTTAGAATTCATGTCCTCTCGTACGATACTTTTGAGTCTGCCTTTCTGGAGTCTCATAAAAAGTTGTTCAATCCATCTCTTCCTATTGTGTCGAACTTGTCCAGTAGGTACTACTTCAGATCATGTTCAGATGCTGCATGCCTTCATCATCCTGCTCCTGCCTACTGGAGTCTCGTTGGCCACTGATAAATACTACATTGTGATTCACGAGACTAATACATTCTTGGCTCGATCCACTATCAATGGAATAATCACTTTTCCTTGGCCTCTACTCCAATTCGATCTACACGATTGAATTTGAATGCTCGATACTGGATATCATACAATCATACCTGAACCTACTTGTATGCTACAGCCACAGCTATGGCCACCACGAAGCCGTCGCCGACGGCATGTATGGTCACTACAAACGAGTCTCCATCTATCTGCGGTCACTAGTACAATCAAAGCACAAATTTGCCGAAGCTTGGAGTTACAATAGTTACTCCCGTTACCAAACTCGATCAATCTTGCCATCGTATTGAAAATTCTGTTAAGCCAACTGCATTGCGGCTCTCCGTCTGAGCATACTTGATGATGCAGGAGAGGCGAGTCAGCAAGCGTGTGAGACAAGTTGGGTCGCGGAGTGTTTGAAATTCCAAATAACGATCATCTGAAGTTGATACAACCAGCAACTGCTCACTGTCCAGGAGTGCTGTGTCGCGGGTAAGAAGCAAAACCTCCGGCAGACCCAGGTATGCCAGCAAAAGGCGGAGTTCAGATAGTGTGCTGCCCATCTGCTCGCAAGAGTGGGGGCAAGAGCAGGAAGTGCAAAGATGTGTGTATTACTCCAATTGTATCCTTCATTCTGATGACCTCGAAGATGTACGTACATTATTTACCCCCCCCCAGCAATGCATCGGGTTCGTATCTTCATCTAGAAAAGAAGTGAATGCTGGGGACTCACTTCTGTCTTGAATACCTTCGGCTCACATAAATATGTCTTCGGTTATCTACTTGATTGTAAATTATATGGTGACTTGTACCATTGAGGAGTCTCCTCAACCCACACTTCGAGCGGTCATGGTCGTGCGTGATCTGTTTGATTGATAGGTTGACACAAGACACATCTAATCTGGGGTCGCTCAGAGCATGGCTCAGAGATGTGCAAAGAAGCTGACAGTCAGTACGCAAAAACATCACAATAAATCTCGATCACCATAGATCACCATACACCTCCATGGTCAGCTCGAAGACGGATCAATCACTGATTACCGGGTTGAGATAACTGCCCATCTTGGATGAAAAAGCTCCAATCGTATCCTTTCTATCTTCTGATATAACCTCGAGGATATGTACATTTAACCCCCCCTGAGCAAACTTGGCCTCTGGTGC
>JALLBF010000129.1:0-14021 GCA_036939945.1 Thalassiosira sp. AJA248-18
ATACTCAGTGGGAGAATCAACAGGAATTATTGAAGTTGCGACAGGCATCACCTGAAGATAGGGAGAAGTACTTCAAATCGGTACGTTTAATAATACGTTTCGAAAACACCGAATTACTATGGCATGTACTCATTGAACTTTTTTGGTGATATCTACCCGATCGCTATACATACGCACAATTCAATGATAATGCTTTGTGTACAATATAAATCAGGTGGAAGATCGTCGCATAGCAGCCACTGAAGATCAAATCGACAAATGGGCATGGCAGAAGAAACAGTACAAGAAGGGTGAAGATCGTGAGTTCATCATTTACATTATTATCGTGCGAGAACAAATATAGCAGCTGTTTTATTATATTGATATGCCTCATATATAATATCATATACTATTTCTTTGGCAATTTTACATCATGCTTACTACCATCATAATATCAGCCATTGACGAATGGCGCAAGCGTCGTGAGAGTGGCCAAATATCCGATTTGGATAATCAATATGGAGATCCGAAGAAGATTGGTGGGATTCCGATTCCCATGGCTAGTTTTGGAGGTGAGAGTGTCTTTTTATTATATTGATCACCGTAATCGTCTCTCTCCTGCATTTCTGAACCGATATTAAACCATTGATGCATTTTTGCACTCCAAATAAAAAGTCGGTGGAGAATTCGGTGTTGGCGGAAAATTTGATAATGGAGGTGAGTGTTTTGGTGTAATACTCTTCGTTCAAAACAAATTGCCTTTGCACTGATGACGCAATCATATTATATTACCGTACTATCTTCAATCTTTAAAGGGAGGTTTGATTTGCGTCTTCCGTATGCTGAGCAGGTGCGTTTTTATAGCATATAATATGGTCCATTTGAGCCCTTGCTATTTTTAAGTATCAAAACTGATTATGTTCTACATTGAACAACAACATTCACCTTTTTTCTTATGTGTGGCGTGTGTTGGCAGGGTTATGTAGATGAAGATGGCGACTCCAACCCATTCGCAAACTTGTTTGGTATGGGTGGGGGAAAGAAGGAGATAAAGAAAGCCGAGGAGAAAAAGGCACAAGCTGGGGAGCCTCCTGCGGAAGAACCGAAAAAGAATGGATTCTGGCCTTTCTAATGAACTTGAAGTGTTTTTTGGTTTCAGTTCAAAGACACCATGCATGTTTGAAACGTAATGTTGAAAGATAAGAATTGCATGGTAGCGGAGGATAATGGATGCGTAGAGGTTCCATTAACATGAAATTGTCTGGACGAATATCAGGATTGGGCCTGAATTTTCAGATTATTAGTTGGTTCCATACAAACTCTAATTGAGACTTTCGATAGGTACAAGAGAAGATAGAAAATCGCGTGACAGTTATCAAGAACAAGCAAAAGAGAACAACTAGAGTGTTAATCAATATATGCTAAGCTATATATTCTTAGGTTTTTAGAGATATACATTATTTTCTGCTACACGCACAGCAACATGTAAAAGGCTCCAGTGCATGTGTAAAATGACGTTCTCTGAGCATGGTGTGGGTGCATACCTATGATATGTGGTGGTACTGGAGTACTGCCTTATGTTGTGATAGGTTTTTATCTCTCAGTTTTGGCACTCGTAATGTTAACACACGAGTTGAAGGATTGATACGCGTCCTATCCTGTCTGCTACGGAAGATTTCATTACTATCATGGTTTTACATTTCTTATTCATGTACAGAGCGCTGTTGTTTGATGCCCTAATCAAGTAAATTTGACTATGGAATCAACTAAATAATCGTGCATATGCTACAACATTGGCAACAAAACTATTCTATCATAGCAAATGACTAACATAATTGGTGCTCGAGAAACACGCCATCGTCATTTTCTTAGTATGATAGTTATGTCAACGGAGTAGCCCATCATTTGAACCACAGTGTCCTCTTCTCCCTGAGTAGAGTTTACAATAGGACTGAGCTAAGCAGAAAATTCTAATTTGTACTCTCTCTTGAGACAACGTAACGATCGCCAGCTATATCTAGCTAGGACGAAAGAAGAGAAGAAAGAATGCATAGCAAGCCTACAGGCAAGCCTCATCATCTCTCATCATCAGTGAGACGGACGAGAAAGGGGTGATTTAACCCCGGCCCCCACCCCTACCATTCCATCCAACTGTTATACATTGTCCACTCTAGATGGACTATCTACGTAGTGCCACTATTTTAACACAAACACACACATAAGAGAAGGGTGTGAGAAGGGTGTGAGAAGGGTGATGAGAAGGGTGAGAGTGTGAGAGAAGGTTATCTAGGGTCCTCGATTGGGTATCTTTAGAACTTCCCTCTACAGAAACGCTTCGGGCGGATTATGTAGGTACGATTACATCATGTCTACTGCCCAACGCGCGAGAGCTGTATTCAAGTTCGTAAGGTAGTCACTTTGTTATTTGCAGACCCGTTACAGATCCTTCTTCTGTACGGTACGTACGCACGGCGCACGCACGGGACACGATCGACTTCATCATCATAAATCATAACAGCCATTATTCCCATATCCGAGGACGGGGCTGCTGCATAATATATGATGTTAGAGTTTTAGATTGTGTATGGTACATATGATATCGTACCTACAATCCCGGTACGATATCATCTTCCCTTCAGATTCTGCACACGATATGAATGAACGCGACCTATTAGACCGTTGTTAATGTGCGTGAGGAATGAATGGAGAAACAGAGAACAGAAGCACGAATTGACAACGGAGGATAAATTAATGCGAGCAACGAACGATCTCGACCAAGCAAGCCGCTGCCAGCATATTACAATAATCGACAATCTCTCAGCAAAGTCAGCAATCAGTGTGAATAAAAGCCTAGTGACACCACTCAGCTGGCAAAACACATGGACTTCGAGACGATGACGCGATCAACCCCCATTCACTCGCCGTTGCTATTGCTGCTTCTACTTCCATTCTCACGCTCACAATGCTGTAAGAGCAATCATGATGTACACTCAACTATTCCTCGTTTCTTACATCAATTTGCAACAACATACTAAGTTATTTTCCTTATTGCCATTTGTCTTGAAAGTATATTATCCCAAGGACAACGACAGCATGTGTGTAAATGATTGCAATAATCCTCCCTGGTCGTGGCCGCCACTTTACAATACTTTAGAGGAGTGTTGCGATCGTCACCATTATTGGATGGACGGGCCGGGGAACTATTATGAGTGCATGGGCATACCACCGCCGAGCCCAACGGAAATACCGACCAAATCCCCGGTTCCATGCTGTAAGAACGATGTTGTGCTTTGATGTATAATATCACCTTCTATGTTTGCCATTTTTTCACCGCGACCTGTGGCTCACCCTTAAAACATTGCTTCCACGTCGATATGTCCATTGCATGCCAGTGTATTATTCCAAGGACAACGTCAGCATGTGCGTGAAGGATTGTGACGAGTACTCAGGCCAAACAACCCATAGCACTCTATGGGGGTGTTGCGAACAACATCATAATTGGACGAGTGGGCCAGGTAACTATAACCAGTGCATGGGCATCACAAATCCACCTACGACGAGACCAACGACAAATCCGCCTACGACGAGACCAACAAAATCAGTAAGTTTCTCCAGAGTTGATCAAGATGTGGCTATGGTTGATGCAGATCACAAATCTAAGCATAACTGTTATATGCATTTTTTATTTTTATATCTACAGCTCACAAGGACGCCAACTTTAAGACCGACCTCTCGAAGTCCCTCTAAATCACCAAGCACATCACCTACGACGAGGCCGACGAATCCAGTAAGTATCTCGAGAGTTGTCGAAGATGTCACCAAGGTTGATGTGGATCACAATTCTAAGAGTACCATATCACTGATACATAACTGCATTTGCTATTTTCATATCAACTTACAGCCCACCAGGAGTCCAACGCTAAGGCCGACCTCTCGAAGTCCATCTAAATCACCAAGCACATCAGTGAGTTGTCGGCTGTTGGTTGTTGTTTGTCGTGTCATGTCGGTCTCTAGAGACACGTTGTACTATACCTGATACCTCCTGATACGTACCCTACATTCTGTATCTCACTGGGCCTTTTGCTCGTTTTTGTTCTTATTTTCTACAGCCCACCACCAGCCCAACAAGTAGTTTCCCCCCAACTCAAACCCCAACGGCTTCTCCCAGCAGAGCCCCAATCCCGCCGACACTGAAACCAACAGATGCGCCGTCAAAGAGACCCTCGCAGACGCCGTCCAGAGCAGTAAGTTCATGATATAAAATCATTGATCATGATGTGACTAAGTTTTGACACAGACCAATCTGAGCGTATCTTTACCTTTACTACAATATATCAGCCAACATCGAACCCCACAGATGCGCCGTCCAAGATACCATCGAAGGGGCCGTCCATTGCAGTAAGTTCCTGATAGAGAATTATTTCGATCATGATGTGAATAAAATTTGATACAGATCAAAATCTAAACGTATTGTTGCCATTCATTGTTGCCACTATACATCCCTCAGCCAACCTCGAACCCCACAGATGCTCCATCAAAGAGACCATCGAAGTCTCCGTCCAGTGCAGTAAGTTCCTGATAGAGAATTATCTTGATCATGATGTGAATACCCTTGATCAAAATCTAAACGTATCTGTGACATGTAATTTTTTTGCCATTTTTTTGCTCAGCCAATACCCACCCCTCCATCAAAAAGGCCAACAAAATCCCCATCCAGTTCAGTAAGTTCCTGATGGAGATTAATGATCGTGATATGACTATGTTTTATGCAGATCAATTCTAAGCGCACTTTTTGCATTTATTATTGGCATATCTCAGCCGTCCATCAGCATGCAGCCATCCATGAACCCCAGCATCTCGCCCTCGAGCAAGCCAAGCATGTCAAGCAATCCTTCAGCTTCTTTAGAGCCCTCTGAGAGGCCAAGCAAAAGTGTCCAGCCCACGTCTATGCCATCTGTAATGCCATCCCGTCAGCCTTCTTCCCAGCCATCTGGCCAGCCTTCTTCTCAGCCATCTGGCCAACCCAGTGGTCAGCCATCGAAACATCCGAGCAGCCAGCCCTCCTCATATCCATCTGGCCAACCCTCTTCGCAGCCTTCAAGTCAACCATCTGTTCAGCCTTCTTCCCAGCCCTCGAGTCAACCCTCTTCACAGCCTTCGGGCCAACCATCTGGTCAGCCCTCTTCACAGCCTTCGAGCCAACCATCTGGTGAGCCATCTTCGCAGCCTTCAACTCAACCCTCTGGTCAACCTTCTGGACAACCCAGCAGCCAGCCTTCTGCAATGCCAAGCGGCCAACCCTCAAGTCAGCCATCAGAACAACCTTCTGGACAACCCTCTGTACAACCCAGCAGCCAGCCTTCTGAAATGCCCACCGCCCAACCCTCAATGCAGCCATCAGAACAGCCTTCTGGACAACCTTCTATGAATCCTTCCGTTTCTCAGTGGCCAACTAGTCTGCCTTCCGGCACTCCAACGGGCACACCATCGGATTCACCAAGCAAGACAGTGAGTTGTTCTAGGGGTTTTTCGTAATGCTCGTACTCGTATCTTGTTAGTTGTTCATGAATACGTCTGACTTTCACCTCTGATATCATTTGTGTGCATACATTATACAGCCCACCATACACCCAACTCCATGCTGTAAGGATGATGATCATTACTGTAACTTCCTTGCATTGCTTTTGTTTTAGTTTCCCTGCAACTTACCCCAACATTATCGCTTCATCGATGCCCATCAGTGTATTATTCCAATGATATTACCTGCGTGAATGATTGTAAACAATCGGATGGAGACTGGAACCGGCAGACTTTTGGCACTCGTCAGGAATGCTGCAGCGCTCGTCATGGCTATCTTGGAGTTGGAGGCTATGACCAGTGTATGAGCAGCACCAATACCCCAACCATCAGCCCTCCGCCTACAGCGCCTCCCGTACCGTGCCTGTTTTACAATGTAAGTTGTCTTATGTATTATCCTTCGCTATGGATGTGACACCTTTCTAACCAATTAATATTATGATGCACTGTTTTAGATATGGGCTTTGCGCACATGTGTTGATGATTGTAATCCCACTGAAGTCTGGGTGGGCACATATTACGGAACTTTAGATGCGTGCTGTGCGGCGGAGTATACCTGGGAAGGCGCGTACGAAGCTTGTGTGGGCATTACGAAGGAACCTACACCAGCTCCACCAGCGGAAACTGATTTATTCTATGTAGATTGGACTGCCAGCAAGTGCGGTAAGTCTATCTTTTTGTTCAATGTTTCAATCAGTGTTGCTTGAACTTGCTCATTATGTTAACTGCTCTTTTCACCACCTGTAGTGCAAAACTGCGACAAATCGTTTGGCGGAGCTTGTGGAGGGATCAATCGAGATACTTTGAAGGTGAAGTGGAATGATGTTCAAACTTGTTGCAAGGAAGAACTCCCGTATAAGTGCCCTTTTCCTGATATTCCATGCGAAGAATGCACTGATGCGGATGTAAGTCCTTGGGCGCAAACATTATATTACGTGGACTGGGACTCGGGCGGCAAGTGTGTGGAAAACTGTGATCCTTCTACAGGTCCTCACTGCATGGGCGCACCTCAAGCTTGGCAAGAGCCCCATACAGACCTTGCTACTTGCTGCGAAGTGCATTTGGAGTGTCCTAACTCGGTCTTCCCCTGTGATGCTTGCACTGATGTGCCCTTTTGATGACATTTTATGCGAAGCATTGCAAACAGTTTTGTAGGTTATTGATAACATAAGCGATTTCGTTTGTTTATTCTATCGAGGGTTGATGGGACGACTGATTATGCTAGTTTCTCAGCATGAGTGTTTCGTTTTGTCTGCTCTTCTCGGTCTCGCTTTTATCTTCGAGACGTTTAGATTATATCATGCAACTTGGGTTTCCCACCAGTAGCAATGGCGATATCACGACAAGCTGGTTCTCACTGCTTCTTAATACTTAATGCATTGGTGGGTTTGTACAATTCATGTAGATACTTCAGCATATTATTTCTAGATCACTTTAGATTATTTTTGACTATTTTTGACCAATCCTTCAATCCTCCAGGGATTTGGCCACTAAGGGTAAATAACTCTCGTGCCTTAAATTGACACCTCAGCAAGGAAGGAAAGAACTGGATCACAGGTTTGGTCTATCACAATATCATGTATCAAAAAGACAAGAAGTTAGGATATCATTTCAGGCAATGATGTCACATTATTTAGAGCATTATTACCAGATACGCATTGGGACACTGTCCTTGTCTGTAGAGGTGTCTTCTCAAAGGCATCCTTGGGAGTACATCCCAATAACTATCCGGATGATAATTTGAACCATCTAGGTCCGACACTATTGAATGTTGGTGATACCATTTTCGAACTTTCATTGGTATCGTTCAAGCAAAACTTGATTCAAAGTATCCTGACGGCCAAGTGGTTGAACCTTCGTCTCGTCATGATCATCGTCTGCCTTGTAGTCTCAGTCGATACTTGCAATATTATCAATATCCGAGAAGATCATATCCTGGTTTACTCGACATTGATAGGAACGTTCTGTTGTAAATATTAATAATGTTAATGTCTGCATTATACTCTTGATGCATAGCAATCGCCAATAGGAGGTCTAGAAATAGAGCTCTTTCATGTCACCTAAATCTCCTTTTGTTCACTCAATGGCTCCATCCATCCAGGGCTTGCCGCGATGCGATTACACCACAATCAGTGTGTATTTCCCTGAGCTCTACGTCCTCCTCATGGGGGGCATTTTCAACAATGATTTCTTCTCGTTGTTTGTTTTTATCTGCACTTGGGAACCGTGTCTGCGCTCTTCTTAGATTGGCCCACGTATGATCTGGCCCGAGCACGACAGTCCCTAGTGCATAAGAAGATGTCTTCTTCTGACTTGATTCCTTCTCGGTGAGGCGCGGTAGCATCATCTGCTCCATTTCATGCCTCAACTGCTCTTCTATTGACATAATTTCCTCCAATCGCTTCCTTCTCTCATTCTCGGCCTTGAGGCGATGTTTCTCTTCCATCATTCTTTGACACCAAGCAAGGTCACGCCGTTGCCTATTTCCATATGCTGGAGAGAAGGGATCACCAAAGTCAAAGGGGCCATCCATGGGAGAACATTGTGCTATTCTTTTTGTACTCATTGGCTATGTGTGTCTATTGTGCTGACTGCTTTGTTGATTTTATGTACTGCTGGGAACGGTTCTTTGGCTGTGAGCGGCTGTGAGCGGAGCAAGGTAATCTCAAGTCTGAGATTTTTTATGCAACCAAATTCAAGTGGAGTTCGATGGAATCATGTGAACGAACGTGTCTCTGGACGGAGTCTCCCTCAACGCGGGAATTAAATATCAAATCGACTCCTCCCATTCATGTCCTGATTGTATGTACCTAGGTCTGTACCAGATACCATTTTCATATGACGTATCTTCAATCTCCATGTCCCGGATGGTTGAGGGCGTGTGTGTCTTTTATTAGCCTGAAATGAAGGGAAGAGAGCTGAGAGAACTTTCTATGTCTGGCGATGATTTTTGACGTGGTTGGAGCACGACAAGTGGATGGAGTGTCTGTTGGAGTTCGGATGGTTGGAGTTACAACGCAAGATAGTTATTATGTGCACTTGTACCACCACATCGGACATCACAGGAGCACAGAGACACACACATCTGATTCAGAGACACATTGGCCACGTATTGCTTTGCGCTGACAAGAGAATTTGTGGTGAGTAATTTAGTATGCTAACATTTTGTGGTTATCTCTCTCAAACAGCAATCATATCCATTGTGCACATAAATTTCTCACACAACATGTACGCCCAAAGCTATGATCCGTTCAGTTTCGAGCTTCCGCTCTCACCTCGACCCTACGAAGAAAAACGAAAGAGGCGCCAGCGTATGCAGGTAGCTCAACGTCGTCGACAAGCCGATTTGGAACGGCAACTACACAAGATGGAGGAACATCGACTCCAAAGACGATGGAAGGATGAGGACTATGAAGAACTCCGCCGATACAGCCTTGGCGTGTTTAGAAGAGAAGATGGCGAAGAGATGTTATGCTTTCCTCCAGCATTTATATATGCAAGCGTATCTCAAGATGGGCCGGAGGATGTACTAAATCCTTCAGAGGACTCTGCATCGACCATTGTACTGAAACCTGATCTTGGCAGTATTTGTGCGATTAGCACTGGAGAGATACACCAACAAGACCCACGTGATAAACAGGAAAATCAGACAAAGAAAGCAAGCCAGCAGAAGAAACAAGACGATATGGAAATTGACGTTGATAATGACGATGATGAAATCTCGTCGGCACCTCCCCACATCATTGCTGCCGACGATGCATCGGACAGCGAAGAAGAAAAAGAAGAAGACGACGAAGATCTCGAATCAGTCTGGAGAACTGAAATGGACCAAGTGATTGAATTTCCAGTCGAGCAGAATAGCTGGCAGCCCCCCAATGAAGTTATTGCATGTAGGACCACCTGGTAGCTTGGTTTGGGTCCGCCCATCTTCCCAACTTTCGATAACTCCAGGGAGAGGTTTTGATATAATATGAAGATGTGTTGATATGATTGCCAAACGCAAATTTGATTCAATAAAGATTAGAAAACGACACAAAATGAAGTAACTATATAATCATAGTTTAGAAAGTAAATAGCTTTAGAAGTTCGTTTACCCAACTAGATGATCGACGCTAGACAGACACATAAAAATTGGTCATGATACAAATATGAAAAACACAGTATCACCAGATACGCATTGGAGCACTGTCCCCATCTGGCAGCGGCGACGTTTCAAAGGCATCCTCAGGAGATGATCCAAAGTCCGCCTCCGTCGTATCATCCACATCCCAATCGCTATCCGGATCATAATTGGAACCCTCAATGTCCGAATGATTATTCGAGCTATTGAACGCTGGTGATACCAATCTCGCATTGGATGCAAATGGATCGTCCCACTTTTTTTTCCAAGGTCTCGATATGTTATTTTGATCGTCATCAGTACTATCTTCATCATCATCATTGTCAGAAACTACAGGAGTGGAGTCAAGAAACGGCAACGGACTACCAGAAGAAATTCGATTCCATTTCTTTTTCAGTGCTCCCTTTGTTGATTGAAGGATGGCGTTGCCCTCAACAGTACCACACATTGGACCAGTGGCACCATAACTCGACGAAGTTTCATCCTTCTTTTCACCGGCAAGATACGTGCCTACCGTCCTCAGCTCTGCAAAAAGATTTGTACTATCATCATCGTCATCATCATTGGATACTAACGTGACATCGCCCGGCGGATCATTCATTGATGATAAATTAGCACTTCTCTCTCGTGTCGTAGGAATAGATGATGGAGATCTTATGACGTTGTTATCTCCGTTCAACAATCGCGTGCTCTTTGCAACCGTATTAATAGTATCGAGAATATCATGACTATTATCCTCTTTTGGCTGGTTTGACATCTTCTTCTGGGCTGTGTCTAATTCCAATAGGTCAATGCGACTACTGTTGCCAAACTCAATTGATGGTCGTGGGCTGCTACTTTCCCGAAAGCTATTCTTCTTCGCAGCAGCTTGGTTAATATCATTCAGTATATCATGAGAACCAAAGCTATCACTCATGAAAAGGTCCTTTTCATTATTGCTTGACGATGTTGGCTGCTGCTGCTCCTCGGATGATGCAATACGTTCAAACAAGCTCTCTCTAATAGAATTGAGTCCCACATCGGAATCATCAGCATCATTTGCAAACCCATCATCAGTGGTGCCATCACTGCCACCAATGACGCCATTACCACCATTGGTAGTGGCGGCTGCTGCTGCCGCAAATTTCATTGCCTCCTCAATATCATCATAGACAACATCTTCCACAACAGCACCATGGTCTACTAGATCAATCATGACATCTAATTCACCAATACCTCGAGAACTCATTATTGACTGCTGCCGTTGATTCAAACTATCCTGACGACCAAGCGGTTGCTCTTTCGTCAATTTATCACTCCCATCCTTATCAATATGATTGTAGTCGTCTTCAATACTTGCTATAGTATCAACACCATAGGAGGTATCCACCACTGGTTGCAAGCTGTCATTGTCATTTTCGTGGTGGTGGTGAGCACCCTTATTATTCCTTGTCAACGTTGTTCCTCCCCCAAGTGCCGCAGCGTTGGCCAACATTTTATCATAGTCTGCGTCCTCACCATCACCACCCTGGTGGTTACTACTACTCTCTTGCAATTGGCTTTCCAAATCATGTGATGATTGAGTTGGAGGAGCAATTATTTGTAATGCTCCACTAAAAGACGTCTCGACTTTTCCAATGTCATTGCCCTCCTCCTCCTCCTCCACCCCGCCATGAGAATGATTTGGATTGCGGTTATCCATAACCTGGGTAGTAGTGGTGGTGGTGGTATCATTCTCGCTTTCAATAGTTTTCCCAAATGGCGCCCAGCTTACACTTTTTTTTGTGGAATCAGCTCCGGCACCTGCAGCTGCAGCTCCAGCTGCTCCATTCAAATCGCCATCGAAATCAAAATCATTATCATCATCATCTGATAACTTTGCCATTGGCACCTTCCTACTCCCACCCCCACTAGTACCATTCCTTGCACTCCTTACACCACCATCATCACCACTTCCATACTTATTCCTGCGCCTTTGTCTTCGTTGAACAAAGAGTGCAGCTCCCGCCAACAACGCCACAAGGAACGTCAGACTTCCTGCCAATATAATATTCTTGGAGCTGCCATTTTCATTTGAATTTTGATTGAGTGTGTCAAGGTTTGGATCTTGGTTGGAGTTGATTTGTACGATTACAGGTTCGTTGTCATTGTCCTTGTCCTGGTCGTTGCTCATTGAGTTATTGGGGTTGTCACCACTGTCGTTATTGTCATTGTTTATTATTGTTTGATCAATCTCTTCTAAGGGCAGGGGGAGGATTACAGAGCCATCGGTTGGTTGGTTGGAGCTTGTTATTGTTTCAATTGCTGATGATTGTGTAGTTGATCCGGTTGTTGTTTGAGCTGTTGCTACAGTGGCCGCTGTTGTGGTGACCGTACTACTACCAACTACTATTGACTGATCAATCTCTTGCACCACTGGCGGGGGGGTCACGGGGCCATCGGTTGGCTCCTTCGAGGGAGGACTGGTCACAGCTTTTGTGGGCGATGGAGTCGGTGATTCAGTCGCTTCAGTAAATTGAATCAGATCAGGAGACACTGGCGATGCCGTAGGAGAGAGCGTCAGCCCCTCAATCACTTGCACACTCTCCACATTATTCAAAATATCACTACTACTACTCCCCACACTACTCTCCCGAATTGCACCAGCCAACATTCCCCCAACATCATCAGCGGTCTTTTTCTCCACACTCTCCTTAATAACAGAATTCAAAGTTTGAGATGTGGGTATCGAAGACATGAACAATCCACCGGGTCCGTAGAGGTAGAATGCTCTTCCACCAGTGATGTATACGTTCATGGAGGAGGAGGATTGTTGGAGACTTCTTATTGATTCTCCACTGCCTCCATTACCACTTCCGACGCCATTATCCTCGGTAATGAGCTCTACAAATCGAACATCATCCACCTGCACAAATCCAAACGTTCCTCCAGCACTGGAATCAAATCCAGGTGCGGATGCCAATTCGATAATTTGTAAAGTGTCATTTAAATGACGCTCCAATGCGTATCGTAACGCCTCCTCCAATAATGATAATTCATTATCATCAAAATCATTACTTACCCCCCCTCCTCCTCCAATATCCACCCCTCCAGTAGTTTGGGATGGGACGGGACCAATTTGTAGCCCGAATGAGTTGAAATTGACAAATGTTCCAGTGTTGTTGTTAAAATCGTTGGAGATTGTAGTATTATTGTTTGGTGGTGACGATGACGAGTCAACAATGTCTGCTGCTTGGGTCTTGCGCCATCGTAGAAAGTTTGGCGGCGGCTTCTTGGAGTGAGAGGTATGGATGACTCCATTGTTGTTATTGTTATTGTTATTGTTGCTGGTGGTGGTGGTGGTGGTGCCGCGAAGGAGGAGGTTGGATTGTCGTTGGGATGTGGCAGCTACTGTGGAGAGTGTGGGGGTGAACAGCAAACACAACGCTGTTGTTAGAACAAGAACGATAATGTGGTGTTGCCGCAGCCCCCGCCGCCGCCGATGATTATATCTCGTGAACTTCTTCATTGCCATATGGTCGAGAATTGATGGGCTTTGCCTGCTTTGTGAATATAAATAATGCCGCCCCTCTTGCTCTTGGTTTGTTTGTTTTAGCGTAGAGGGTTCGTCGCCGGGTTTGCCGCTGATGGAAATGAAGAGTGAGGCTATCGAAGCTGTGAGCTCCTTTATCTTTATCAATGCAATGCGGTCCATCCTGCCAAAAGTCACAAATTTAGGCCAGTCGTCTCGTCGTTGGCAAATTATCGGCTGTCCACTCCGTGCGCCCTCCGTGTGGCTGTACGAAGGAATAGTATATTGCTGAATAAGATTTGAAAAGGAGAAATTGTGAGCGCGCCGAGCTTGCCAAAATTTCAATTTTAGCAAGACTGGCTTGGGGTCTGTCATTCTCATTCAAAAAGTGTGACTGCAGACAGGCGGGCAGATGCTTGATATTGAGACATGCCCTACTTTTATGTTATGTGTGTCTCATTTTAGGTGCTCCAGGATCTTCCAGGCTCTTCCAGGATCTTTCAGGATGTTTCAGACCAAGACAAATAAAAGACAAAAGGAGCAACAGGCAATCACCAAAAAAATCAACCCCCAAGATAGACCAGAAACTATCGTACCAGAAGAAAGCAAGAGGACCTCGCTCACCCAACGCATCTAAAAAATAATAAGTATCTAACGCGCCGCCGCCAACCGCCGCCGCCACCACACCAGCGTCCAAGTTCTTTAGCTCTTCAGCCTTTGTGCACAATGGAATGCAAACCTTGCAGTCTTCATCACTCATTTTTTCAACAAAGCCGATCAAGTCAATCATATTAATTTCAATTCGCCAAGAAGATGAATCATTGTCATGTAGAAACTCCCGTTCCTCTGGATAAA
>JALLBF010000130.1:0-13540 GCA_036939945.1 Thalassiosira sp. AJA248-18
TGGTGGTCGGTTGTTGTTTCGCATCGAATGACGTCGCTCGCTCGGGCCAGCTCGGGCCAGTTTTCGGCATTTGAATGCCTACAAAGCCCTGTCTCTCTGTCAACAATGCCCGCAAACTGCTCATTTTCACGTTGACTCTCTACCCTTCTGAGACCATTTTCGTGCCCATGTTTGGGTACCTCTTGGGGTACCTCTCGGGGCACAAGCTACGACCATCTGCCGCCCGCCCGGCCATCGCGCTGTATCTACTTACTGTCCGAAGTCCAAAGTCCTAAAAGGCAAGCGGGAAGCGGGAACTGCGAGGGGAAAGCGAGCAAGTCGCAACGCAAGAGTGGATCACGTTTTACTCATCTTCATAAGCACGCATGCCATGATTGCCAACAATGTCATGCCATACGCACGTCGAGGGTCGAGGACATCATAGGAACGCCCGAAAAGTCCCTCTGGTAATTGCAGTATCAGGGATCGAGAGAGCTACCACAATCCACAATCCACAATCCACAATATTCATTTGGATCTTGTTGATAGATAGAGCGGATCGGCACGACGGACTGCATCCCTCTTCCAGGGGGCATAGTCAGTCACGGATCGTGCACGGATCGGGATATTGCAAGAAGTTGGCTCTCAACTTGGGCAAGTTGTTGCTGCAGAACATAGATATTGCGTTTGGGTCAGGGTGATCTAAGCTGGGTCCATTTTCGGCCCCAAGAGTCAAATAACCGATGAGATTCACTAAAGAGGCTTCTTCCACCTCGGGCAGTAATGCCGCCGCAGATACAGCATTATTTTCATCCATCGATAGTTCCAACCAGCAAGCTACGACAATGACTAGTGCTAGTGCTGCCACCACCAACCCCCCAAATACATGCTCCCTACACGAACACCTCCACCATGAACTACGCCAACTAATCACTACGACTACTACCGTCAGCCCTTGTTCTCCTCCTCCTCCAAATAATAATAATAATAACAATAATAAGGAAATAAAGAATCTTCGAAGGGCAAATTCCAGATTGCGAGCATCGCCACCATCCAAGAATCCCCCGACTACTACTACCTCATGTACGCCACATCAATTATTACAAAAGGGTAAAGACGAGGATCGGAGGCAAAATAAAGTTCGTGTCGTCACGAGGTTGTTGGAAACTTTGAGAGGGGATCAGATTATTGGTGTAGAAGGAGAAGGAGGAGGAGGGGGGGCTAGCGGGGGGAGAATTCACGGATGTGTTGGATCTCATTGGGAACTTTTGCCACCCGTATATGATCATGCTGATGATGCAAGTAGTGAGCATGTTGTGACAAATGACAAACAACAACAAGTTGAACATCATCATTCAACATCTGTCAAAGCACCACCACCCCTTACTCCCCTCCAGCAGCCTCGTTTATCAGGGGGAGGATTGCGTCTACCAGGGTTGGATTGGAATAAAACATTCCGAAAGGGATACTCTGTCCTGGTTTGGGTTCGACCCACTATAAATAATCCTACCGCCACCACCACCACCAATGGAGCACAACAACATGCACCGCATAAACAAGTCTTGTATCGATTCGCCACATCATCTCAAGACAGTGTCATGAATGCCTCGGGAGTATGTGCCATTTTGGGTCAATGGAAGGCGGTTCCCCTATCCGATGATAGTGACTCCTCCTCGCGGGGGAGGAAAATGTTGACAACGACAGTGACAGCGTATACTTTACCAAATTCCGATCCCATGTCTCATTTGTATCCCAAAACGACAACATCGACAACAACAGCAGCAGCAGCAAATACTGACGCAGACAACAACAAGGACAAGGAGGAGGATGCTACCACCACCACCAATGGTAGTGGAGTAAATGGAACCAATGCCAACAATAATAATAATCCATCAAAAAAGCTAAAGAAGAAACGAAGCAAGGGATCCTCCAAATCTCCCAGCATTGGTTTCCAAAAGGGTAGTAGTAGTGGTGGTGGTGGTGGTGGTGGTGTCCATGCATTTAATACTCATCAACAACAGTCTCCCGTCTCGCCCAGGCCACGTTTGGTAATGAGCAGGTCAAAGAAATCATCATCAGCGGCATCGGCATCGGCATCGGGGGCTACTCCCTTTGATCGTAATGGTGGCAGCAGCCGAAGCAACAACAACAACAACAACAACAACAATGACGTCCGTAAAAAGGATGCCCCCAACATAATCAATCCATATTCACCCCAACGCTCATCATCATCATCCACCACCACCAACCCAGGCACAGGAGGAGGAGGCAGCGGCAGTACCGGCTACGTCACATCCAGCATCACCCTCCCCTCCGACGAATGGAGCTTGATTGGCATACAACACACTCATCCGTACCTACGTCGTCCAGAGCTGATTGTTAGTGTGAACGGAGAGGAGATGGTCAAGGGTGAATTGGGTTATCCCGTTTTGGATGCGGTGATTTTTCCTCCTACTACCCCGGAGAAGAAGAGTAGTGGTGAGGATGGTGGCCATCATCAGGGGGGGATGATGGCATTGACGACGTCGTCGGTTTCGGGGTCTGCTACTGCTGCTGCCGCTCGTAGTAGTGGTGGTGGGGGTAGTGGTGGTGGTGGTCGAGCAGCAGCAGCAGCAGCACCTACTACCAATCATAATGGGGATCACGCCGCGGCGTTATTGTCGGAACAAGAACGACAAGCGCTACGAAGAAGGGGTATCTTGGCAGAATGCACCCTCCTCGATGGAGCATTTGACAATGGCGTACAAGAAGTGTTGGATTCTACTAGTTCTTCTCCTTCTTCTTCCAAAGTAGCATCGTCGTCGTCATCATCATCACCCCCTTCTTCCTTGCAATCTTGCACCGTCGCGGTACATTCCGTGGCCATCCTCGCTGGCCCTCCTGTACCCAATGCGGTGTTGGCAATTGTCGCCGAACGTGGACCGTTGGGTGATTCGTCATCGTCTGGCCTCTCCTTCGTTTTGGGGCCGGTACCCACAAATCCCCAGAATCGGGATGCCATTGTGGCATTATCGGCAGGACATGGATATTATGGAAGTAGTCCTGATGGTAGTGGTGGTGGTGGGGGGGGAAGTAGTAGCAGGAGCAGTAAACGGGGGATAATGGGAGGAGGAGGAGGGGGTGGTGGCGGTGGTATGCATGAACTCGCTCCGCCACGTTCACTTGGTATTCCCGTTTCTGTTGGTATTACTCCGGGGGTTTACCCTGGTGGGAGCCCCACCGCTGCGTCTTCCTCCTCGAGGGGCAATAGCGGGCATGGATCGTCTTCGTCGAATGATCCATATGGGAATGACGAAACGTGGATTGGCCGAGGGGAGGAATATGCCGCACACGTCTGTTTGCAGGGATTGTTGGGCCGAGTGGCGTGGACGTTTCATTCGGGAGATACCAAGATGCTGGGAGGGGGGAGTATTGTTTCACCGTCATCGTCATCGTTGGCGTCGACGTCGACGGCGGCAGATCCGGCCGTTTCTCAGGGGAGGAGAATAGTGTGTTTGCCGTCCGCGGCACCGTCCCGCATAGGAGGAGCCGATGCCGTCCCCAAGGTGGGCATCGTTCGTCCCACTCCTCCATGCCCTCCGCTCTCCACCGCGGGATTGGAGGTTACTGGAAATGCTCATTATCGCCAGGTGACATGGAATTATATCCAGCGTGAAAATCAACGGGATGGTCCGTCTATTCGAAAGATTGTTCCCTCGGCAACCAGCGGTGGCGGAGAGTACAACCTTGATGATAATCCTCCTGTATCTTTTCCTCGTGCTGTCCAAGCAGCCAATGCCATGAACATGGCCCTTCTCCCCTTCCGTCTAGCGTTGCCACGTGTGGGAAATGAGGAGGTGAATGACGTCCAACGTACCATCCATATCGAAAGTTTTTCACATTTGAATGATCTGTTATCTGATGATGCAGAGTTGGCAGGACGACTGATCTGCTTTGTAACCGAGTGTATACGATGCGGGGGGAGTGCCATGAGGGATGAAGCCTTGCAGAATGGGGTTATTCACGTATTGGCGACATTGGTTAGGAAAGTTTTGATTCGAGGGGCAAGGTTGGGTCTGCTATCGAGTGGGGAAACGAAAGATCCAGCTACTTCCACAACCCAAGCTCTTAATATTCCGTCCAGCGAAAATTCTGACTACGATACAGATCATGATTCTTCCTGTCCACCCATTATTCCAGCTGCAATATCAAACGCCTTGGTAGGGTTGATTGACGCTTGCTGTGGCCCCACCTTCAAATACATGAAGAGAGTCGATGATCCCTCTGCAATTATTGTTAATCCCTGCCGAGGACTATTGAGGGTGCGGCGAGCATCCGATTTGGCATTAACAGCTTTGTTTGGTTTGGCCATGGATTTTGATCTCCTGGGGAACGACCCCGTTGCCGCAGCTCCCATCCTGAAGGCGACTGCAAGCCGCTACTGTCACACGGCAATGAGTCAGGGGCAGGAGGAAGGGGGGTGGGGAGGGGAGGACTATGGCTCCTTGTTGAGGAAACAGATAAACCTTCAATTCTTCTTGGATTGCATTCGAATTCGCTTCGACCATTCTGTGGTGTCTTCTCCTAAAGAATTGGTGTCACAACAGTTGTCGCCCTCCGGAAGAACTGACATGGCGATTGAATCTGTTGCATCGTCACTGTCTGATATGCTATATACCATGCTACTCTCTACCCTAACGTCGGCCGCTGGAGTTAATGTCACACGTGGTGAACGCGACGTCGGTGCTCTAGTTGCAACTCTCACAGAATGTCCGCTTGGTTCTCTCTGTGCACACGTTGTTACAACATCCATAGCAAGACTATTAGTCAAATGTGGTGTGATGAGTTCGCTGTGCCTAGGAGTTTCATCAACACCTCGCAATCAGAAGAGAAAGAGTAACCGTCGACGTGATCCAGAAGACATCGCGTTGGAATCTCGTTTGGGTCGAAATATGATTCTGTGCCATTACCATGATATTGTTGCCCCGTTGCTCTTGAGCCGAAGCACTCCACGGTCTTCGTTGCAGCCAAGTGGAAGTGAGCATGACAAAAAGGAAAACGAGAATGGATTGTCACAATCGATTGATTTTGCTAGCAAGGTTGATGCTGACAATGCACCCCATCCCTTGGACTGGACGCATCATTGGCGTCTATCACTACTCACTTTTGCGGTATGTTCAGTACAATTTCTTAGTGTGCATTCATCTTCTGCGTTTTTTCTCGCATCTGACCGAGGCATTTTTTACCATTCCTAATTCCAGTGGCTGAGCTCTTTAGCTGGCATGGATGAGAGTCAAACGATATCAACTTCTACTGGCCATTTACTTCTTTTGGCTGGAAAGGCTGGTTCCCTTGACGGTGCCATTTTGGGATGCAAAGGCGACAAGAAGTTAGCTGGAGACAATATGCTCGCTGTGCTGTCGCACTTTCTCGTGCTGAGCTCATCAAGAGAGAAAGATAACAGGTAAGCAATCATTCCATATGAATTATCAAAGGACCCATGTGCCGACATCTGACATGAGACCATTTGATATTCTTTGCTTTCTCTCAAAGTGTCATGGGCAAAGGTAAAAGGGCCGAATCGATTTCAAGGAGATTATCAGCATTCATGCCCCTTGTTCCTGGTATTGCACTATCATTACTTTCCTCGTCAATTCATAGAAGTGACTCAAGTGATGACCAAGCGAGTGCAAAGATAGTAATTACTGATGAAACTGCACTTGCCGTAGACACGTTGAAACAACTGCTATCCATATTCAGTCTTGCCATTCAAGCTCTTTATGGAAGCAAAAAGGGAGGTCTTCTTAGTTCGAAACCAGGTGCAAAGGGTGGTGTTCAATTGAACAAAGCAAAAAAGATATTTGTGTCTGGTGCCAAAGAGTATGTTCCAGTCCTGTTACAAGTCGTTTCGCTGCTCGATGAACCAATCCAATTATCTCGTCAATTTGTCAAAAGTAAGGGGCAGTCTAATGCATCGCATCAGGAAGAATCGAGCAACGCAGCACCAGCAGAAACGCGGACTAGTGATGCAGATCAGCCCTTGGACCCAATTCAACGAAAGCGTACCGACTCGACAGATAAAGACTGGGTTGATGTTCATCATTCTCCTAAACTGGGGCCAGCATCCACAGGAGACCTGCCCTCAGAGGTAGTCTTGACATCTTTGAGTCCAACTGAATCATCCTCAATATCAAGCAATGTTGACTTTTCCACTGCGAAAAGTGCAGTTTTTGACGACCTGTGCTCATGCCAGGACATGGCGCTCTACGCTGTTTCTCGATTAGTTGCCCAGGCAATGAAATATGGCGGAGGTGAAGCGTCAACGGCAGTTTGGCGAAACATTGTTGCTTCGTTGTCAGGCAACGGTCTCTTTCCATCTGCACAATTAACAGGTGAAAAGAAATTCGTTGCACCCGAGGCAAAGGAAGAACCACCAACAAAACCAGGCAATATCCTATCAAAGTCCACTCTTTGTCATCTGGCTGCTCTGGTCCTTAGCAAGTTTGCCAGGCATCATGATCACCGGCTTGAGACTTATCGGTCACCTTGGAATCTCGAGACGTGTTCTGCTGTCGCTCGGCTAATGGACTTGGTTGAAGAAAAGCAGTTGCTTTCTCATCCCGAAAAAAATAACCCGCGAGGTTCTTCAATTAGTTCGGACTCCAATGGATCGCGTAAATATGGCATTGACCAAGTGCGTTTACTCAAAGCCCTTTTGGAGGTCATGGCATCGGGCCGCGAGAGCGGGGGGTGGTCGCAAATTAAACCCCCACCCTCACCCAATGCAACATCCCAAAATGATGACGGAAAACCAAAATCTATTGAAGATGCCAAACAGAGCAATGTGTCAAACAACGGTACTATTGAAAATGCACTACCTCATAACAACTACGAATTGTATCTTCAGGCTTCCAGTGGCAAGCAACACCAGTCCTCCAAGAAGTTAGATGGCGCTTCTAATTCAAAACTTCTACTTCCTATTTTGCAATCGTGTCTCCGGATTATAATAGAAAGTGTTGGAATTATTCGCTCAGAGGCCGTTGTGATAACAGCAGCGGCAACTGGTAAATCTCCCTCGACTGCAAAACTCCTAGAGTTAGTCTCCACCGAGCTCAATCGATCAATTACTTCTGCAATAGAAGGCTTAGGTTTCCCTGTTTCTCGTGACATTTTCATGAACGCCACTGCGTCGTTACGTCATTCCATCTCGCACCATCAACAAGTGGGGGATCCTAAAGCTGTGGTTCTTTGTAGTAATTTATTATTGGTCATAATGAAAGCAATGAGGCTTCGGTACATGGATGAATGCACGCGAAAAGAAAAAGCTTCTTTTGATGCGTACGAAGACGACGAGGTCCCAATTCAGGATGAGCCCGAAAATAAGGCAGAATCTTCTGATGCCGACAATAACAACGGTAATAAAGAAGGACTACATTCTCAAGTCATTGAGAAACTTCTTTTGGGTGATAATCTCATCCCGAAGAACGATGCTGATTTTGTTGCTTTTCCGGGAGACGCCAATCTAGGAGACCCCACGAAGCCCATCATGTCACCAATGGGGTGGTCCCACTATAAGGGCCTTGGAGCAGCGCTGAATAGATGTTACCGCGAAGAAGCTTCTTCAGAAACCCCTGAAGACAAGGCCAAGTTGGTACTTTCAATTCTTCAGTCGTACGTTGATAATTGGGACAAAATACAGATACAAGATGAGGCTGAAGCAGAGCTTGTTGACCTCTTTGATGAAAGCATTCACCTTGGTTCCGCTAGTAAAGCACTGCTTGGAGACTTCAATGCGCAAGGTCACTTAAAAGCACATGACGTGACGAAAAGATCTAGTGCAGTCCTTGTCCCCTCTTTGTCGGCATCCGATGCAATGGCGCGTTTCATAGAAGCTCAGTCGACGCTTAGACACCAACATCAATATCTTGCCTTCGAGTATTTGTTACGCCGAAGGTTTGGCAGAAGTGTCTTTGTTGAACGACTTAGTTGGAAAACATGGATGGACTGTATAGATGCACGAATATCCGATGGCCTATGGGAGCGGGTGAGTGATATTTTTTTCGTTTATCTAAACAACTTCTGGCGTGCACTCATCCTTGGAATCTCATTGTTCTGGTTTCTCGCAGGCTGTCAATGATGGAGGGCGCGATTTCAGTAGCAAAATCACAACCCTTCCTTTGTTCCCCCAATTCCCGCGATTCATCCCGAGTTATCTCGATCACTCCCCTTCGAGCACAGATATTGATATAAAATTGGTCAGTCAGAGCATCAAAATTGTTGACATAACTAAGAAGGAAATCTCAGAGGAGATGCTGGAGCAATTTGACAGCTTGAATGAATCTGCTATTGATGAGGCATTGGAAGATGAATACGATGAAGAAGTTGATTTGCATTTTTCAAGAAGAACAGACTCAGATCCAAATTTTCTATCTGCAGAGGATAACAGCACGGAAGAAGACAAGACTGCATCTGATTCAGACGAACATGCCGAATCAGAAAATCAACCAACCCAGAGTAAAGAAGAGACAGCAATGAACCAGCTGGCCATCCAACAGGGCAGCTTCCACTTTGCTACATCTAGCTTTTCGTTTCCACCAGACAGTAGCTCACTCCATAGCATGGGTGGAGGCAGAAGACTGGGGGGCGGCTCAATGGAGGAATATTACAGCAGCTGTCTACACGTGAAACCGGAATACAGCCTTAAGTGTACATTGATGCTCACTGAAAGTCATTTGATTATAGAATACGAGGATGGAGAAGGCGCGGTGGAAGGAGAAACTGAGTCACATCGTCTGAAGAATCGAGATGAGCTCTCTGCAGCTCATGATAGCGGCGAAGAGAAGCACATGAGGGAAGCATTGCGTCCAAAAGCAATGCGATGGAACATATCCGAAGCATCTCACATTTATCTGAGGCGGTACAGGCTCCGCGATTCTGCGTTAGAACTCTTTTTTATTCCATCTGCCGGGGCTACAACTGGTGGCTCTGCTTTCTTTGCTGGGTCCAGATCATTATTCATAGATTTTGGTTCAGGTACATGGGGTAACACAAGGCGGGATGACGCCGCAAATGCTATCATGAAACGCGCTCCAATGCAGACAGTGAAGCAGTGGCCTGATAAGTCTGGACAATTTCTTCATGAAGAGCTGAAAAAACTAATGCAGGCTTGGAGTCATGGCGCTATATCAAATTTTGACTATTTATTGAGTTTGAATGTTCTTGCTGGGCGATCATACAATGATATATGTCAATATCCTGGTGAGTGAAACAGGAAAAGAGATCATTCTTCCGTCATATTTTTGTGCAATTGCATCTAATACGCTGTCGATTTTTCCAATCTAGTATTCCCATGGGTATTATCCAACTACACTTCAGAAGAGGTACCAGACCTGACAGACAGATCAAACTTTCGCGACCTCACTAAGCCTATGGGTGCATTGAATGAGGAGCGGCTTGCTGAGCTATTGGATCGGTTCCAAACTTTTGATGACCCATCCATTCCCCCATTTATGTATGGTTCTCATTATTCTACCAGCGCAGGTGTGGTGGTTCATTTCTTGCTTAGATTGCACCCTTTCAGTTCCCTTCACAGGCAGCTGCAATCAGGGCACTTCGATGTGGCAGACCGTTTGTTTTCCTCTGTTCAGCGTACATGGGACATGTGCACAGGAAGGTCAGCCGCAGAAGTAAAAGGTGGGTTATCACTTTCTACATCTAAAATGCTGTTTTTCTCATTCTATTCGCTAATCATTGTAATCTTTTTTGTGTTGATCTCTCACAGAGCTGACTCCTGAGTTCTACTCTAACCCTGCCTTTTTGAGAAATTCGAACGATTTCAAGCTTGGGACCAGCCAAGATGGGGAGGTTCTGGGTGATGTGATATTACCTCCATGGGCGAAAGGAAGTCCTGAAACATTTGTCGAAGTAATGCGAGGCGCATTAGAAAGCGACGTTTGTTCGGAAATGCTTCCCGATTGGATAGATCTCATCTTTGGAAGAAAACAACAGGGGAAGGCAGCAATTGAAGCGCAAAATGTATTTTTTTATTTGACCTACTACGGATCTGTTGATGTTGCGAGTATCGAAGACGAAGGCTTGCGGCAAGCGACAGAGCTTCAAATTGCTCATTTTGGTCAATGCCCGATGCAATTATTTTACAGGCGGCACACTAAGAAGCAAGCTAGGGATAGCCGTCGGCGTCGCCAGACTCTCTCCGATTTGTACGACATGAAAGCAGCGCCTCTGCGCAGTCAAAGGTTGCTTGATCAGGCCACGTCAGAGGTCATGAACAAAGAGGGTTCTATGACAAGGAGGGCTCTTCCTTTCATCGATGCACCTTTGTCTTACTGGGTGAGTTAATGAACTGATTCTACCAGCCTCAGCAACCACTGTGTTTTGAACAATGTTCTAACAGTTTTCAAATTTCATTCACTTTGTGCTGCTGTATTTCAGGTGCACCTCGGGGCTCCCCCGCCTGGGCCACACGCACCTCTTATTTCCATTCGTTTGGCACTTGCTGATCGGTGTCTGGCTGTGGACTCGAAGGGGGTCTTCCATTTCTTCCGATGGGCGTGGAAGCCTGACTTCGAAGAGGATAAGCTATCAGAAAGTGATTCTGACACCTCCAATGAACATGAAGACTCTTCGGAACAGGATGAGAAGGATAACATTTTTAGTGACAAAGGGTGCTTTGTTGCACAGAGGGAGCTGTTTAGTTTTCGCAACATTCCTCGCCTACCATATGCCTCTGGGGAGAGTAAAGATACACGGCAAGCAACAGTGGGTATTTCAAAAACTTTGTTTGCTAACCGATCTCTTTTGCTTGTTGTCAGTGATGGTGATGGCAAGGGCGCACTAGCGATGCAACTCGTAGATCCAATCAAGGGAGAAATACGGGGAGAAGTGATTGTACCCTCAATACATGCTGACTGTATCACATCAATAGATATGGATCCAATTGGGACTGCTTCCGGGCAAGGTGGTGTGGGTGGTGAACTTGTAATAGTTGGTAGTGCTGATGGAAGTGCCACCCTATGGCGTTTCATCTCTTCACATTATTGGCCTTTGAGACCACGCCTTCGGATGATGGGCCATGGCGGTGCAATAATTCATGGGGTGGCTATTTCAAGCTCTCTTGGCGTATGTGCTAGTGTTTCCTCTAAGTTATGCTGTCTCTTTGATGTTGGGAATGGTGCCATGATTAGAAATTTGACTCCTCCAAAAGAAGCCGGGAGAAGGTACATGGAGGCTGAGAAGAAGGATGAAAATGATGTTGTACATACAATATTTGCAAGCACATCAGCTGTGTGTCTTAGTATTTTGGGTTTTGTTGTTGTTGTCTGCTCTACAAAGCTAATGCATGGAGATGAGGTGGCGAAAGAAGCTTTGTCATTAGAGCTATTCACTGTTGAGGGAAGACACGTGGGTTCTCGTCTGCTAGAACCGCAAAGAGGTATGCCCAAGAAGATGTTCTCAACTGTAGATGGGAAAGCAGTTTTTGTGTGCGCCGGAGGGGGTGTTTCAATGCATCTTATATCATCTATCCAGCCTCTTGTGACTGTCGATGAGTGGCGACTTACAGAAGATATTGGAAATGATGTATCGGCCAAGCAGGTGATGTATGATCTAGATTTTGGGCCAACCATTGCCAGACCTGTCGTGGCTGCAGCTGGTTGTTCTGCAGGCACATTGCGCTTACATGCATTGCGAGGAATCAGTAAATGGAGTCATGAACATCAACGAAGTACAGTCTCATCGGCTGTTGGTAGTGTTCTGGCACTTCCTGCACAAACTGTTAAGAATGCTTTAGGTGGGGTGTCGTCATTTGGTTCTAGCTTCTTTGGATCTGCGAAAGAGATTTCCAAAGAGGCGTTCAGTGTTGTGAAAGAACGAGAGGGGAGATTTTTCTTTAGGAAGAAAAAGGGTTAGAATGTGGTGTTTATGTTGTAGTCTTACTTAGTAGAAGGAGACAGGTGACAACTTTGTAATGTCTCTGGCTAATCTCTAGGCTAGAGTTGGATGCGATCTGTCCAACCAACGGCAGGTTACCATCACCAAGCCGGCCAATATGACGAAAACCTTTCTTCTCCAGGATGGGCTATCAAGTGTGCATTTTTTCATGGCCAATGTATCCAATGCTGCAACTTCTTCAGGGGACAAATGCAAAGACAGTGACGCCAGCGTATCCTCTGCTTGATCTTTCGATCTACACCCAACTAAAGGTATTGTCCCCTTTGCGCGACACCATGCCAATGCTACCTGTGCCATGGTCCTGGCCACGTTGCCATCTGCCGTACAACCATGGGCATCTGCAATTTCACGTAAAGCTGTTCTTAAGGGTGTCAAATCATCCCAACCAATACCCATCATTTTTGCTGGCTTATTCGACGCAAATTTTTGTTTGGTCAGATTATCAGTTAGGAGCCCTTGGCCAAGAGAGTTGTAGGCGATAATGAACACATTAAGTTCATCACAGGTCCGTTTCATTTCTTGTAGTGCCCTGCTGTTGAAATCTAGAAGACTATAATGGACTTGGTTGACGACTACAGGGACACCGAACTTCGATGAAGAAAATAAGACAAGATCCTGATATGAGGACTGGAATTGTAATTGCAAACTTTCGTAAAATGTGCATCTAAATAAGTATCTCACCTTTTCCCCTGCCTTAACTGCCTTCCGTACCTCGTCAGAGTTGCAATTACTCAGCCCAAATGCTTCTAGCAGCCCCTTTTTCTTACAAATTGCTGCACTTTCCACCCAGTACTCAACCGCCCGAAAAAGATGCATAGGACTATGCAGGAGATATATTGGGCATGTCTTAATACCCAACCGTTTGTTGGAAGCCCTTAGAGCATTTTCGAAATGAGCGTGGGTGAAACGCCATGGCACTGGCAGGAACTTTGTCATGATGATAATATTCTTGTGGGTGTGAGACATGTTGTTCTCAAATGTTACTTCATCCGTAGCGGCATCTTCTGTAGCATATGTAGCAACTGTGGCGCTGTCGTCCTCTCCGACAATAATCTTTTTCTTCCCTATCTTGTATGCCTCCTTTCTCTCCTCTTCCTGCAACAGCCCCAGCCTCTTTTCACTGGTACCGCCGCCATATCCTTCAGCGGTATCGAATAAAACTACACCTCGTGAACGAAATGCTTGATAGATCTCTCGAGCTTCTGCCTCGGTCAGAATTCCTCGAGATCCATTAATAATGGAATTATCAACTGGCGTAGTTCCTAAGTGACAGAAATTGAAAGTGAAGTGAGTGGCATTGTCTTGAGTGTTTGGCAGTAACAATCAATAATCTAAAACTCACCCCATTGTAGCATCCCCAAAGCTAGGAGTGGCGGCGATGGTCCGCTCCTTTTTGCCGGTGATGATCTAGACAATGATGGAGATAATGCATTCGTTTGTGGCGTATCAACACAGGTGATTGGGAAATGACGGAGGAAGAGGGTGTTGGAAGAGGATGTTGTCATGATTGTTGGTCTTTGTTGGTGTGCAAGGTGCAAGAGGGTGCAAGGCAGAATGAAGGCAGAGGCCAGCTAGCGGCCAGCGGGCAGCGGGCGGCGGTGATGTTCGGTGT
>JALLBF010000131.1:0-13505 GCA_036939945.1 Thalassiosira sp. AJA248-18
TGACATTGCATTGGCGATTGGCGCCCATATGATGTCTCAAATGTTATGTATGTATCTGTATGTATGCTGGTTGGTTTGATGGTTGGGGTAGCCGTTGTGATTTCTACTACATACCAATGTAACAAATGATAGGGTCAATGAGTTTGGATTAAGAGTTAAATTCAGGCTGATGGACCAATAATGCCGAATATGAAATATGTTGCAAAATTGATTGGATTGCATAGAGTACAATGCAGTAGACATTTGCCAAAGCAGAAGTCAGCTTTTCATTTTATGCACAAAGTGCTAGCGGGTGTTGGGAGTAAATCATCACTTCTTAGCCAATTTTTCTTCACGTGCGGCAATTTTTGACTCCAGCACTTCATTCTGCTTCGCAATTTTTTGACTCTCATTTCTGATAGATGTTATCTCTGCCTGGTATTCGGTTGCCGATGATTTTGTCCCCAGCATGGATTGTTTCATTTTGGCTATCTCGTCCCTCAACTCTTCTATCTCACGCTCTACTTCATCACTCTCCGATGCTATTTTGGCTCTGTCCGAAGATATTCGGGCAGCATTCCCTTTGAGATCTTCAATGGTCGTGCGAAGATTCTCGCCTGCAGACTTGACCTGTTCCATTTTCTCTTCTGTCTCTTTTAATTCCGCCTGTACATCATTATACTCGTTTCTCACTTCATCCGCCATTTTCTGCTCGGGGGAACGCTCTGTTGCCAGTAGATCCAACTGCACTTTTGCTTTCTCCACTTCTTCTCTCGTTTGATCAGTCTCCGCACAAATTTCATCGATTTCTTCATCAATCTTGGCGATTTCGGTTTGAATTGCAGATTGTTCTGTGCGTAGTTTTTGCCAGTCGAGATGAGTTTCACCTAGCTTGCCTTTCTGTTCGGCAACGTCAAACTTTAGTTTGATGATCTGATCAGTGAGAACCTGATGCTGCTCTTCTAGTGATGATCGGCGAGACAGGCGCCGAGGAGAAAATGACCCCGCTGCGCTTGCGACACTGCATGATGCTGTTTCTTCGACAGAAGGATCCCACCCCCGTTCGGCGGATCCAAACTGATCCATTTGTTGGTTTACTGGGCTGATGCTATTACTACTGTGTAGGTGTTTCTTTCCTTCAGCAGTCTGCTGCGCTGGTGTCTGTTGAAGAGCGAGGCGAGGGGATAGATGGAATGAATGAGTGAAGGGTGGTAGAGGGAGTTATGAGTAGGGATGGAGGTGGAGGGGAGGCGGGAGGCGGATGTGAAAAAAAAATAATGTGAATGACGGTCGACCATTACGGCTTTTCAGCGTTTGAGCCCGCAATGGCCCTCTAAACATAGATAATACACGAACATTAAACACAGCTAGCCCCCTGCGAGTCCGCGCTCTCGCCCCCGGCCCACGGACGACTGGATAAACGCACCTGAATGAAGCAGCGCCTGAAGCCAAAAGCCGCAAAGGCCAAAGCGCAAAAAGCAACCAACGCCGCCGCCAATCTCCGCCAATCTACATACCAAGAAATGGCGGACATCTTCCTAATCTGTGTTATCGTAATAGGCTTCGTCCTACTCCACATAGTGGGCCTATACCTCGTGGTGAAATATCAGCACCCCGATGATAAAAATGATGCATATATACCAAAGATGGTGGTGCTGCTTGGATTTGTTCTGAGTGGGGCGACAGTGTTGTTATTGCCGTTGGATGTGGCAAATAATGAGGGTTATGCTGGTGAGTTATTTTGTTTTCGTGTCATAATCTCATCTCACTCCTCTTCATGAACTAAACCCCTTTCCTATAATATTATTGCATCGTCATAGGATGCGATGGGTTCGACACAGCCATCTGCGGGGGGCTGGACATGGAACTCTTCTGGAAAATTATTTACTGGCTCATACCTATTTGGATATTTCTCCTCGTCCCCACCTGCACATTTTACTATGAAGCCGATGATGGGATGCTCATGGCCGGCACCTCCGTTGGCGTCAAGCCCAATTCTCGAATCAAGGAGGCAATTAAATATGAACTTTTCGTTGTCGTCATTTTCGGGTTGATTTTTGCCCTGACGTATCTGTTTTTGAATGAAACGGCCATCCCGGTGAGGGAAGTGACGGCCCCCAAATTTTCCGATGGTGCACTGTATACAATTACTCCCGTTTCCAATGCAACATTTAGTGCTAGCCAGCTAGCACCCATGGGGAATCAGGATGTCGCGGTATTGACTTCAAACAAAGCCAATGAGACGTTGGGCACGGTTAAACTGGGCGTCAACCCATCAGTATTTTACGCAGGTCTCATGTCATGGATGGGATGGTTCCTCTTTGCCCTTTTTGGCGCCGTTGGTATGGCTGCCATGCCACTAGATTTAATTCTAGCCTTTATCAACAGACCACGTCATATGGATGCAGTGGAGTTTGCCGAAGCTCAGGTGTTGCTTCGAGACCGCGTAAATGAACTGGTTAATGTGGGTGAACTGCTCAAACTGGAAAGGGAAGAGAAGGCCCAGCAAAATGGGGGAAAGGGTGGGGGGTTCTTTTCTAGAGAAGCGCGGAAGGCCGCAGCCGAGGAGAAAAAGACGTTGCTACAATTCAAACAGGCAGTCTATTTGCTAGAAGAGGATGCAGAAGATTTTTCCAATTGCACCGAGAACTACAAGAATTACAATCCTCTAATTCCATATGGATGCTTGCTTGGGGGGATTGTTTCTTTCATCATATCCATGTGTTGGGTGCTGCACATTATTCTATACATGCTTCCAAAAACTCCTGTCACGCCATTTCTCAATGGCTACTTCCGATGGTTTGACAAGTGGTTCCCTCTATTTGGGGTCCTGAGCGTTGCAATATTCTCCTTCTACCTCCTCATCTGTGCAGTGAAAGGATGCTTCAAATTTGGAATGAGGTTCCTCTTCTTCCAAGTCCATCCCATGAAATTGAACAAAACGTACATGTCATCATTCCTCTTCAATATTGCGCTTGTGCTACTGTGTGCGCTTCCAGTGGTACAGTTTAGTGTAACTGCGTTTCAAGATTATGCTCGGAATACGACCATTAACCAAGTTGTCAATGTGCAATTGAAGTATCTCAAATTTTTCGGGTGGTTTTGGAGGAATCAGGTGTTTGAAATCGCTCTGATGTGTCTCGTGTTGTTGACATGCTTATACTTGGGATGCCGTGGTGTTCGCGACTCTAGTGGTTCAAATAGTTTGCAATTACGCGATCGGCTCAGATCGCGAAGGGGTTGATGTGGAATGTTTGTACGATGTGCCAGGAAGTGGAACCACTCCACTGTGAAAATTCGTGTCAAAATGTAAATGTAATGCCAATTATTGCTTGCCTGTTCTGTCCGTTAGATATCTAGGTAAAACAAAAACATCTTGTACGATCAGGTCTATCCTCTCCAATGAAATGGGCTGATTCAACCACATAACAGCGCAGAGAAGTAGGTTTACACTGACATATCACAGCATTGAGTGATGCCGCATCTATCCAGAATAGAATATTCTTCCTCTCTTGAAAAAGAAGTTATTACTAAAAATGAAGATTACTCCCTAATTATCTTGGTACTTGTACATTGACCTTTCGTCAAAAGATACGTCGCGTGATTTTTACCATCCCGCAGGACCATACGGAAGATTGTTTCCAGAAACATAATCCCTAACATTTCCTTCTTCCGTGGCAACCAACGTTCTAATAATACCCCCACTAGAACCATCCCTAGCCATGGCATGCGACACAGCCTTCTTCACCAATGTCAACGCCTCATCCTTTGTCATATTTTCCTTATACTCAGCATCCACCAATCCATAAATAAAAGTCGACCCACTTCCCCCAAGCGCAAATGGCATGGGAATGCATGCCCCTCCCAGCGGAATATTGAACACCGAACCCCCGTTGACCGGATCCCATCCCCCAATAATCACACCGGCCATGAGATTGTCCTTATTTTCATAACACAAGCGACGCATCAAATGGGCCGCCACTTTCACCTCCGGGGCACGTCCAGTTTCCACGGCGAGTTGGGCGAGGTAGTGACGGACGTAGTCGGTAAGGGCCTGGGTGTCGGCGGCGGATCCGGAACGGCAGCACCAAATATGATCGTGGAGTTGGGCGATTTTGTCGGAGGCGCGGTTGGCGACGTAGGCTCCGGTGGAGACGCGTGAGTCTGGAAAGAAGATTATATTAGAACGATATTCAGAGGTTGATATAAAGATATAATATAAGTAAAGATGGTGCAATTGCCTGAAGAGCAGCTCCCGGTTCCAACTGCTACTTACCAGCACAAAGGACGACCCCACCGTCGAATTGCACGGCCATGATGGTCGTGCCCGTTGACAGCTCGCCTGGTTTCAGATGACGCGTCTCGGCTGATTTTCCGGAGTAGGCATCGGATTCTGCAATGGATTGGTGTGCCATTGGCTGGGAGAACTGAGAGTTGTAGTAGCTCATTGTACCTATTTGTATTCGTATGGTAATGGAGGAGGATGAGATAGGGAAGCGCCGCAATGCAATGATGAGCCGAAATTGAAGAATGCTATGGATGGGGCACGAATTGGGGGGCGAACGAATTCCCCGTAATTTTGAAGCAACAGCAATCAATCGAACGCGACTCCCCTCCAATGCCCCGCCAAGTAGCCCCCAATCCCATTGCCTACCTACCTACCGAAACTTGTTCTAAAGATTGCACACTTGAGATTGGGTCCTAAATTTCCTTGACTGCGCCTCATTCAAACACAGATGCTACTATCATCGACAAAGAACACATGACGAGTCATCCATTGCCCGGCGCGCCGCATCCAATTGCATCTGCATTCTTTGATGCCCACGATGATGAGCTGGAAGCACCAAAGCAAAGGAGCACAACGGTGACAAAGATACGCAATAGCATTGGCTGGAGGACGAGGTTTTCCTCGTCGCAATTGTATCCAGTATCAATACTTCCTGTGGAGGGCAGTAGACGGTTGGATAGAGGGAAGAATGAATCGGAGTCATTTCATGTGCGTCAGGTATTTCCAAGGCAGAGCAATATCAAAAAGTTTTCTTGCAATGATGGCATCGAAAACTGCAATCATCAACACGATGGCAGTGATGGTGATGATGATATCGAAAAATTGCCCATCTCAACAATTAGTGAAGACGACTGTGAATTCGGAACCGGCGCAACTGTCTGGCCAGGCTGCATCGTCCTCCTAAAATATCTCGAGAAATTAGCACACGATCCCAAACAGGTCAATATCCTCAAGGGCAAAACCGTTGCCGATTTGGGGTCCGGAACTGCCATTACATCCATTGCCTCGGCATTGCTTGGAGCAAATATGGTGGTTTGTACTGATGGATGTGATCCAGTGGTGGATTTGGCTCGTCGAAATATTCATGATGCAATTTCCATGTTAAGCTTGTCTGCTGACAAAACAGAGATTAAGATGGCAGACAAACAAAATCATGTTGACTTTCGTGGGTGCAAGATGATTACTCAATTATATCGTTGGGGTGAAGGGATGCAGCTGAAAGACGTAGCTTGGGATCAACACTTTGATGTTATTCTCGGTGCCGATTGTATTGTTCCAAAGTTATACCCTATTGAACCATTAGTCGATGCCATCGACGAGCTATCTGGCGATGAAACAGTAACCTATCTGTCCTATGAACAACGGTACTATCAACAGTACGATCCAGCCAAAGAGTTTCGTCGTCTTGCAGCCATGCGCAATCTCGATGTGGAAGTGGTACCAGACCACGAGATGCACGAAATGTACCCTGCAAATGATATTCAAATATGGAAAGTAAGACGTAACAATAAACTTGGCATGAGCGTCAATAGACCAAAGAGCGGTGTTCAAAAGATGCGGTCAACTGAGGGTACTGATAGGTGCAACCATAAATCGCTTCTGGTCGGGAAGCATTCGTGATGAAGAGCTGGTTCAAAAAAATATTCTCGAATGATTGGATGAAAAGAGTATGTGGAAGCGTGAATTGAACTAAGTTGATTGAATGCGCAAAATGCTTTTACAGCAAGTCGCATCCAAATCTAGATCCAGAACTTTTCATTTGCAATTAGAATAGAGAAATCCATAATTTCGATGCAAAAACTAGCATATCTTGAGTGACTTTGAACCTAGAATAAAAAATCCTGCATAAAGATAAACCATTTACTCTATCAGGTCATCCATAAGTTGTTATCAACTAAGCCTTAACCTAACCTATCCGTCTGCGACGACCCTTCACTACATGAGTGGGTGGCTTCTCCCCATCCACGATATATGAAGGACAGCTCACACCCGAAGAATTGGGATGGTTGGATGTTTGATGAACGACATTGCCATCGTAAGTGTATACTGAGGTTGGTGTATTCGGTGAGTTTGGGGGGCTAGGAAGCGAGTCTCCAATGTGTTTTGAGCCAAGAGTGCGAAGTTTTGCAAGACTCTTAGCTTGTTTTTGATCAGGTGTCATCGGTCTAGGCCTTGGCCTTCTTGTGGGAGTTTGAGGAGGGGATTTTTGATCAGGATTTGAATGAAGACTTTGATGTAGCTTTTTTGTTGGAGTTTGTGGAGGTGAATCGTGATTTATAGGAATATATGGCAGTGAGTGTGCAGTGTTGGTCTTCGAATGATACTGGGGGGCGTCGGGTGATACTGGGGGGGTGGCTAATGGAGGAGGTGGTATGAAAGTTCCAGGTGTGGCTGAATAACGCAAGAAGAGACATCAAATATCAGCTAAAGTGCAAGCGATTATAAATAAAAAGCTGACACTGTCATATTCCTCACCTGGATGTATCTCAAAATGACCAACAGCAATTGAGCGGTTTTTCGACGTTTGGTCCATGTCATGGTGATGTGTATCAGATCGACTGCTTGAACTGCTTGAACTCGAAGATGATGAACTATCATCATCGGAATCAGAATCCTCTTCAGCTGCCATTCTCTCTTGGATGTTCTTCGACAGATATTCCCAATCGGACATCAGAAGAAACGTAGATAGTAGCATCGCCGTGACAGTATAACCTACAACTACGGCAAAGGTCAACCCTTGAAGGTCGATGTTCAGCCATATCGTGAAGATAGCCCCAATTGGAATCGTGATGAACAATGAGCACCCAAAGGCAATCCCAGTTGCCAAGCGATATCGCCCCTGCGCACCGATTAACGCCCAGCCAACCATACCCATATTCATCGTGACATTTCCCAACGCCATTAATGGAAACAATTCGGTCAGCATGGCCTGTATAGTTGGATCTTGCGTCAGCAAAGAAGGTAGGACATCGCCCAAGCTAAGGAAGATAGCGGTGACCGAAAGTGCAAGTAAGGATGCCAGAAACATTGATTTGTATGCAGCTAGCTTGGCCAGTGCCGGGCGGCCCTTCCCTAATTGGTATGCACAGCGAACTTCTGAGGCATCTCCAATAGCCTCCGTCGTTGATTCGAAGACGTCCCACACAAAGCCTAAGACAGCCCATCTAATGAAAGCAACGGGAAAGAAATCAAGAGTATGATTGAGATGGTTGAGTTTGTAACAAAGTAAGGGTCGGTTCTCTTGGTCGGGAACTTACGTGGCAGCTTCAGCAGGCCCTAGTACTGCCGCAAAGATGGTCAAGATCTCCCATTCTGCATAAGCTAACATATTCCCTATTGCAAGAGGCAGTGCAACATCGAAAAGCTCTTTCAAAGCGGCCGTGTTTCTAAATGAGCACTTTCCAAATAAACCAAGTTCGAACTTCTTGAGCCAGCTGAAAGACGAATATAATCATTCAAGACCAACGTTTAATATGATGAGATTTCAATAATACAAAATAGCAAAAACCAAACAAGCTGGCGCCAATGCACGTACCCCATTTTGTTTGGGATCAGAACGTTCAAGAAGAAAAAGAAGGCTTTGTTGACCAACATGACAAGGCCCAAAACAACCAAGGTAGCATCCGTCTTAATGGCAAATAGCGCCACAAGTCCAGTTTCGACGAGATAGCTGATGCAGAGAATGATGTTGGCATAAGCTTCCTTCTCGACAACCTCGAGGAAATCAAGAACAGCCTCATTTATACCCTTCATCATATTGATGGCCACCTGTAGCAATACAAACTGCTCTGCCAGGACCGCAACCTCAGAACCGAAACCCATCAATAGTAATATTTTTCCAATAGTCAAGCCCCAGACAATTCCAGCTGGGATTTCGCATAATATATAGCCGATGCACGATGTCTGCACATACTGCCCTACAAGTTCGTAGTTCCTCGCTCCATAAGCCATACTTCCTAATGAACTTATAGCTTCCACCCACCCACCCATAAACTCGGAACTTATTCCAACGATCACATCCACCATGGCAAATGCAATCTGATTTCATTTTAGCAGCGCGACGCAAAACAGCGGTGTACAAGAATATGAGCTATATGAGCAAGTGTAAAATCAAAACAATGCCATCCAAATGTGTACTCAATATCTACCTACCATGGCATCGGTCCCCAAATTCTGTGAAATAATTGCGAGCTTAACTAAATCGGACAGAGTTTCTGTAACAGCATGTGAACTATTAGCAAGTGTAAAATCAAAACAATGCCATCCAAATAATGTGATATTCAAATCTACCTACCTGTAACAGCAGAAAATGTGAAGGGGATGGCAAGCCGTAATATTCGTTTTGTTTCATTGTCGTACTTGGCAATTGTCCACATGAAAAGAATTGACTTGCTCAGAAAACCTACTGGGGACAGTGACGTGGAAGGTTGGTGCAGATTCTCTGGATTGTGTATTTCAAGCTGATTATTTCTGTTTTCATATCCTGGTGGCATCTCCAGTGTTTTCGCTTGATCTTCATTGGGGCGCAGGGATATTTCCACAGCACTCCCCGTCAGGTCGGTTTGTACAAGCTCTTGTTGGTGAATGTACATGGACTCTCGCGCCTCTCGTGCCATGCCTCGTGAAACTGCCTCCCTTCTCCAGCCCATGTTTTCGCCGGAATGTGCGGCGCGCTTTCGCCGTCGAATGACATGATCCAGAACGAATAGCACAACAGAATAACTCATTCTCCGGCATCGTTGAAGAAAAGAGAGATTAGACGCATCAATCTGCGAAGAGAGATTAGAATTAGACGTGTATATCGCCAACGCGTCACCCTCCTCATGTTGCCCCCCACTGTCAGCGTCGGTATCGCCTCCGAGTTTGTATTTCTTTTGACATTTCCCAATCTTCACAAATACAGGTAGGCCCAGAAGCGAGCTTATGCAAATGAAGATGGCTATGATGAGCAGGGTGTTTCCAGGATCAATTGTGGTTTCGATGTAATTGTCGTAGACTACATCATCGCCTTCGCCAGAGATAGGGATGGATAGGTGACGATTAGGGAGCATGGTCATGGTATTGTATTTGTGTGGTGTTGTACCTCTTGCCTCTCATGTCAAGTACTAGCTAGATAACGAGTTGAGAAGAGGGCGCTTCAATCCCGTTCGGTTTGGTTTCTTGGTCGATAAATAATGATATAAATAATAAGTCATGGTGAGACGTGTAGATATGTAGATAGGTAGATACCTAAGGTACGCTACGAACCTCTCTCTCTCTATCGTACATCATACTCTCTACGATATGATGATGTAGGTAGGTATGTACCTTATGTATGTAGAGAGGTGCTATCCTGTGCTATCGTAGGTAGTCACATACATATTTTTTGACCCAAGGTACCTACATACGCCATACAGGGCAGAGGACGATCGTAATATTTCCCCCTGATACAGGGTCACCATTCACCATTCGCATTCTAGCCGAGCCCACCCGCCATTTTCGGCGGGTTCTTGACTGGTCGGAGACATTCATAGATGTATGAAATCCTACGTGAAAGTTTGCGATTCTACAGAGAATTTTTGTATCTGAATCTTCATCTCTAGTACGAAGTAGAACAAAACAGATTTTCGCTCAGTTGTTAGTGTTCCCCCCAGTACCTATGTACCCGGTACCCCCCCCTACCTAATTAAGATGCAGGGTGATGCACCGACTGAATGCAGCAACAATCGATCTCATCATTTGAGGAGCAAGTTGGCAAGAGCTTCTTGTGTTTAATACGACGGCAAATCAGCTACTCTTTAATCACAATCAGGTTGGTCCAAACATGATGTAGCTTGATTCATGGCTTCATGTTCATGTTGTTTGGAGTGGAACTCAATACACTGCAGATATTTTAACTCAGATTTTATGTACAGCTTTTGAGTAAAACTACCTAAGTGCTTGCACTTGGAACTTGGAACTTGCTAAAACTACTAATATCGGCACTTGGCCACTGCTATACCCCCTTCTCGTGATGACTTGTGCCTGAAGTTATTGGCCCATCCCATCTGCTAATTCAAAAGAATTTCTTTCCAACCATGGATGTTATGCAGTGGATGCAAGTTTTCCCTGCTGCCATGGCGTTCAATGACAGGATTATACGCAATAGTGGACTTGGTGTTGGTTCCATTCGCAACAACTGCCCCTCCAAGCCAGGTTGTTTCTCCCATGCAATCTTCGGGCACATCCTCCTGTCGGCAATGGACAGTTTCGAACGCACTTGAGGGTACTTGATAGGAACTCATCGTGGCTCCATCAAAGTAACGAAGAGACGAGGCTCCTGTTCTTTTTGGCAGGATCCGCTTGTGCAATTGGAGTTCGATCTCGGCCGCGTTTCGGTACCAGTTCTCTCTTGTCTGGATATCTTTGAATGCAACTAGTGTGCTCCATGGAGCCAAGAAACCAGAGTGTGATTCTTCATAAACATGGATGCTATCATGCAAAGAGTTGATCAACAGATTTTCACAAAAGTGTAAGAGATTAATCAGTGATGCATCAAAGATTTCGAGAAAAGCATATGCCCACCTCTTGAACCCTACTTCCCCAAGTTTGTCCTTCATCGTCGACCTATTCGCAAAACGGCCCGTCTCATCAGCGGGGTCGGTCTGAGTTGGAACTTCACCAACCTGCACCACCAAAATACCATCCCCTGTCAGTGCATTATAGAGCGACTGGATGTAAGTGTCACTGGTGTACAATTCTACGGCGAATTCAATATCGTCATTAGGATCCAGGGCGTCCATGATAATGATATCATAAGCTGCCTCCATCGTCTGCTCCTTGTTGTCATTGGCAAAATGGTCAATAAAATATGCCATTGCATCCTCAAACCTTGCATTCACCCTTTCGTCATCAAAGCACCAATCCGCAGCCTTCTCGTGGTGACTAATACTGGTACAATCTTGCCACTGGGGCAAATGTTCAGAACTCAATTCTACGACACCCTCGTCAATTTCAATCATGACTGCCTCCTCAACAGTATTATGTTTCAACACCTCACGCAGAGTGGCTCCCTCCCCACCTCCAATAATGGCAACGCGTTTTGGATTTGGATGAGTAATCATGGCAGGATGGACAATGCTCTCGTGATAAGGAGCATCGCCATACAGTGTACTTTGAATGACTCCATCCAAAAACAATATACGGTCTGGACCAAATTGTTCTGGATGGTCCGACTCGTATGAGCCACCAGCTTCTTCGAGAGACATTTGATAGGATTCCATGCTCCGGAAGCGAGGATACATCACATCATAAACATCGACAGTTTGGAAATCAGTCTTGGCCGAGACAAGCTGATTCTTCACATCCAAGTCCAATGTCCCCAGGACGTATCGTCCTAAATCTTGATCGAGGGGGTTGCGTTCACTGTCGTAACCGGGAACGAATCCGTCACGGAAGCCACGCAGTTTGTGTGACCACAACATGGTGGGGTCGGGAATATCTTCTTTGTCTTCGTCCTCTACCGGTGAACGAGGTACGCCGAACAACTTCTGGATGCTTGGGAGGACTGGAATCAAGGGATTGCCACCGCAGGTGAATAGATCCATTGTGATGATACCTTCCTTGGGCCATGTGTGGAATGCAATCTGGAGGGTAACATGAAAGAAGAGAGCAACATGAGTGAAAATGTTATAATCAACCATGAGACAAACAAACAGGAACATGCGCGCACTTACATGGCTCTCCAACAAAACTCCAGCACAGCTCACGCCAATGGGTATAAGGCTATGACAATGATAGGAAAGTAACGTCAGCTTGGACTCATTGATAAGTTCTACCATTGCAGTGGCCAAACGCTCTTCGGAGTTGAGGAATGACGAGTTGACATCCTTCATGTCAACTAATAGATGCTGCCCCGCTGGAAGGTGCAACCCATCAGAGTCGTCATTGTGGCTGTAATCATTGATGGTTGTTGGTGTAGCCTCATCATCTTCTTCTTCGTGAATGATGCTTCCTCGACGATCAATGAGTAGGGTATGACTCGTACTGGCACTCCCTTCGATTGGAAATGTCTTTGCTGTGTAGGTAGTGACTGGCACTTCCTTGCCGGGGAGAATGGTGGGTACGGGGAGTTGACGAGGTTGATAAGTTTTAGTTGCGGCGGCTTCTGTTTCCGTGGGATAGTCGATGTGGTGTTGGTGGAGATTCGATGGAAGGCAACCGAACTCGGACAATAGGAAGATGCGGGCGATGCATCCCATGGAAAAGGCAGAAGCCGCGGATAAGAGGATGGTTACTGCTATGAACTTGATGGTGAGTGGGAGCGAGAACAGCTGTCCATACTCGCTACTACTACTACTACTCCCGCAACTTTCTGATGACTCGAAGCTCGTTTCAACAGCGCCGGCTGCGGCGGCATTTTTCTTGACATCGACAAGAGTACTCCTGTAGATGCCCTTATTTTTTGCTTGACTGCGTTCACACATGGTTATTAATCTGAAGGATTTGAAATTATGTGCCTTCGATATGATATGGATTCGGTGTTATTGTGATTTGGTGTAAAATTGAGTTCGCTACTGGCATCATCAAGCGACAACCGGTGAAGCAGATGTATCTACTATTGTATGATACGCGATACGATCGTATCATAGATACGAACTGCTCTGCGGCTGCCTTCGTACTGCCGGCCTCCACACTCAGTTTTAGTCCTGCGGAAAGAAAAAGTACGATACGACATGTCAAGCAGGGAAGTTATTATTTTATCGTCTCTACTGTTCTCTTCTCATTTATTTGGCGGGAAATATCGATAACTCGTTCGTCTCCGAGAAAGATGACATACGTTCAAGAAGATTTAAATCTTTCCACATTCTCACATATGCAGGAATAAATACATATCACAAACTTTGAGAGTGAAAATTCCCCATGTTAGTTCAATTATATCCGAAAATAGATTGTTTCCCTGATAAAAGTGGGATCGTACATTTAAATCTATCGTAGATCTTTCTTCATTCTAGCTTGCGTCTTCAGCTTCAAGGTGTTCTCAAAAGTCTTTCTTTCTCGGCGGGAAATATCTCTCGGATAAAATGATCAGTCACGGTGAGACGTGTATGATATGAAGGTAGAACAAGAGAGCACACTCGTCGAGATGATGGGTAAATAACACTGGGGTAGGTACATAATATTGTAAGGCAGGGGCAGGGGGGCACCACAGCCCCTGTTTTGGGCCAGGTGAGTGTCATCCATGTCCATGTGCTGCATTTTGGGGGGAACAACTGTATGT
>JALLBF010000132.1:0-20376 GCA_036939945.1 Thalassiosira sp. AJA248-18
TTAAGAGATTCTATGGTACTTTACATGAGCCCTAGACTGGCGATTGGCGCATATCCGTGCCATTAGCTGGATTCCTGTTAAAGCCACTGGTCTCCTCTATCGACGGATGAGCCGTAGGGGGGTGTTCCTCATTGCAATAAGGCATTCGAAACTGCCAGCGAATGAGGCAATATGAATTTCGATGATGAAGAAATAATTATGTAGACTAATCCTAGATAATGGCATTGATATTATTAATATAAATTAAAACTGAGTTACACTATTGTTCTTTATACCATACAGAAGCGATTTGTCGCGTCGGGGCCGCCGCGACCACCATGATCGATGGGAAGCGTGAGAGATCGACGATGATGCATGCACTTTAGTAAAAAGTATAATATTTTAGGTAAAACTAATTTTCTATGAAACCCGAGCTACAGTAATCTTGTTCAACATCCATGCAATCGATCCGTAGCGTCGGTGGATCGGATGTAACAATAAACATGTTGCCATGGCATAGGGCAGAAGCGGATCCCATGGTGGGAGGGTGATGAGAGCGGTCGATTGTCGTTGGGGGTACGTACGACATACTATTCCTACGCAGAAGAGGGAAATGGCGGTTGACGAGAGCGAGAGCGTTCCCGCCAGAACCAACTTAGCTGGATTCCTGTCAATTTTTACATAAAAGAGAGTAAGATAAGGAACCATTAATTTTTACATAAAAGAGAGTAAGATAAGGAACTTTCGTCCCACCATTGTGTAGTGGTAACTAAAACACCACACCACCCCAATGACATCATCCCCTTCCTTATAAAATAAGGGAGGGGATGATGTCATTGGGTTGGTGTGAAGCCTATAACATCAATGCAAATTGGAGGGACAAAGTTCATTGATCGATCGTCGATCTGACGGCTGATAAATTAGCTAGCTAGGCACCTAGCTAACCTTACGTACGTACATCTCGTGGTCAAGCTCCCCCATCGCGCGTCGCGCGACTGACCTGGGTTGAAAACCCGTCTTGACTGTCTTCTCCCTGTCTGCCTCCATGCCGTCAACCACCGCCTTGCCTACCCCCCGCCCCGCGCATGCCCACGTCCACCCCTGCCACCACAGAGAGATAGAGGTACATCGAACATACCCATCAGATTTCAATCCCTAAAAAATAGTACATGTAGTTTAAGCCCATAAAATGTTGGTACAAGTACAAACCTGCATGAAAAAATACTTACCATACCAAAAAAATCATTCCTCCCATCTTTGATCTGAGATCCACATCATGAAGTGAAAGTACACGACCCATATTCATATTAATCGCGGATTAATTATGAATTATCTAGGCCGCATTCACTTGAGTTATGTAAGGTGAAGGGCTAAAAGCTAAAAGGCTCAAATGAAGTGTTAGGATGATAGCTTGAAACCTTTGTGGCGATGGATGTAGCGACAAGCCACCGATTAGGGACCTCTTCCTCTTTCCACATTTGGCCTGTACACCATATCTGAATCTACCATCTCGTCATGGCTGCAAAGAATGCCCAAGGAACGATTATTTTTTTCAAAAATAGCACCCGAAAGCTCATGTTGGGACCAAACCAAAAAAAATCACAGCATCCCCTCACCCTTATGTTACTTTGTAAGTATGATACCCGCCCCAACCCCCATCCATCCTGTCATCAGAGGTAGCTTTTTATGTGGCAAACAAACTTTAATGTTGACACCACACTTTTGTTGTTGCTGTGAACCTGAGAAACTGATATTATCAGTTTGCTGCTAACTGCTATGTATTTATGCAATCACCTCCTATGGTGTCTACACATCTCTACATACACATGCACAGTAATAGTTCCCCCCAAAATGTTGTAGCATTGATCACACTCGCCTGGCCCGAAAAAGGGGCTGTGGTGCCTCCCTGCCTTACAATATGTACCTACCAGTGTTTTATTTTCTAATACCCATCATCTCGACGTGTGTGCTCTCTTGTACCAACATTTTATGGGCTTAAACTATACTATTTTTTAGGGATTGAAATCTGATGTATGTTCCATGTACCCTTTATCTCTCTCGTAGAGAGAGAGAGGTACCTAGCAAGAGAGAGAGAGGTACCTCTAGAGAGGTACCTACCTCTAGATTGGCCGGCTCGGCTTTTTTGAAAAATGGCCTTACTAACAGCAGTATCAGTGTAACAAAGACACGCGACTGCGACACAGCAAATTATTCTTTTCAGAATGGCCTGCAACCTCCGGCGAAAACAAAGTTAGAAGTGATTTTGTTGAAAGACATTCTGTTAAAAATTACTGTTATTGTATCTAAAAATCTCAAAATTGTTATTATCTACATGAAAAGAAATAGTGTGATAATTTTTTAATATGTTAATTGACACTATTCAAATTTGGTGACAGAATTTAATAAACTTCTACGACAATATATTGATTCCTACGTAATTAATGTCAGCACAATTTGAATCGGCGATGGCCAACACACCATTACCCGCTCCCAAGATGTGCAATCGATTGGTCGAAAATACAACTCTCTGGTGCAACAAGGCAAGCTTCGCCAAGCTGTCAGGACTGTGACCGATAGAAATGGCGGAGGCCTCTATCGCCCAACAGACCTGGACACCAAAACTGGCAATCCAGTTATTGATGTGCTGCGTGGAAAGCATCCAGAGGCCCGAATCCCCCAGGAGGCGGACTTTGATTCATATGATGATCAAGAGCCACCTGACTGCCTGGGAGTCCACTGCTATGAGGAGGAAGTGGCCAAGCAAGTAGCCCGCATGAAGGGTGCTGCTGGTCCTAGTGGTGTGGATTCGGAAATGTTGAAAAACTGGCTGCTTCGTTGGGGGATCCAATCGGAGCGTCTGCGGGAGGAATGCGCCCTATGGGTGGATTTATTGAGCAATGGCTCACCTCCATATGCCATGTATCGTGCCCTGAATTCGGCGCGAATGCTTGCGGCGGACAAAAAGCCAGGAGTTCGGCCATTGGCGTGTGGCGAAATATTGATGCGCCTCTTTGGACGCTGCAACCTTGCGGCTGAGGTCAAAGAGATGGCGAGGGATGCTTGTGGCAATGTTCAGCTTTGCGCTGGCCTGCAAGCAGGAATTGAGGGCAACCTCCATGCAGTCCGGTCGATTTGGCCCGACTCTGCTGGTTGGACATTGGACAAAGGAGTTGGTGGAGATGAAGATACACTTGAGCAACTTGTTGATGCGGCTGAAGCTGAAATAGCTATGCAACAACAACAAGCCTTATTCCCTTCTCAGGGCTCTGAGGATGCTGAGGATGATCCTGGCCGCGCTGCGGACACCACCAATGATCGCTATGAACCCAACACGACAGTCAGCCAGCTCCTGCCCGACACGCATCGAGGGCAGTACCAATCACCACTGGGGACACGGTCTAATGCTGGTTTGAGCCGGGCCATGGATGATCCTGGCCGCGCTGCGGACACCACCAATGATCGCTATGAACCCAACACGGGCCATGGCGCCACCCTTGTCGATGCCAAGAATGCCTTCAATGAAATCAATCGATATTTGATGCTGTGGAATACCCACCACCGCTGGAATGCTGGCAGCCGCTTCGCATTCAATCGCTATCGTCATCATAACATTGTTTATGTTCGAAGCAACCCCGGAGACCCGCCCATTGTCATCCACAGCCAGGAAGGAGTGGCTCAAGGTGACGTTTTTGGTGGTTTCCTTTATGGGGTTGGCCTCATGCCTCTCGCGGAGCAAATGCGAGCGGAAATACCTACCGTGCTGCAAACTTGGTTTGCGGATGATTTGGCTGGAGTTGGCACTGCTGCCCACAATGCCAAGTGCCTCGACTTTTTGATAAAGAAAGGGCCACGCTACGGTTATTTTCCTGAACCAGAGAAATCCTGGTACATTTGCAAAGGAGAAGATGAGGCAGTTGCACGGGCTGCCTTTGAGAATTATGGTATCAATATACAATATACTCGAGGGCATCGCTATCTCGGAGGCTTCATTGGGAGCTCTGAAACCAAGAGCGCGTGGATGGATTCTATGGTGAAAACATGGTGTGAGGCTGTGAGTCTTCTGTCGAAAGTGGCAGAAAAATACCCACAATCTGCCTATGTTGGATTTACCTACTGTTTGCAGAATGAGTGGCAATATGTGGCACGAGTCACATCCGATATTGCTCCCTTTTTCGACGTCCTTGAACGGACCATCAGATCAGAGTTCCTCCCTGCTCTCTTTGGCGTGGGTCAATCCGACATTGACCACGAATTCCGTGAGGAGCAAGCCATGGCAGTTAATTCTGGTGGCATTGGGATTCGCAACCCCATGGATATTGCAAGTGCATTGCACGAGACTTCCCTCGATGCCTGCCGCACCCTCACACTCTCATTAATCAACAACACTCCCTTGGACATTGTCGCCCATGGCAAACGTGTCAGCGCTGCAGTGATCCACGCTCGTAAAATGCGGGCGCAGCGGGAGCTCTCGTGGATTGATGAGATGAGCCGCGGCAAACCCGCTGTCCGTCGCCGACGCCAGCGAGCCATCGGCTCTGGTGCGTGGTTAACAGCCATGCCCAATGTGCTTAACGGCACCATCCTGTCCGCGGAGGAATTTCGAGATATTCTTCGCCTCCGTGTGAACCTGGTCCCATTGGAAATGCCACAGCTTTGTGACGGCTGCGGCGCGCGGATGACTGTGGAACATGCTCTCTCCTGTAAAAAGGGAGGCTTGATCCACATCCGCCATGACGATGTGGCCAGTGAATTTGCCCACCTCTGTAGCTGTGCTACCTCCCATTCAAGAGTCGAACGCGAACCTTACATCCATGCCAGCGTAGGCCGACGAACCCGTGAGAATGCAACAGCAGCAGCAACGGCAAATTCAACCCCAACTCAACAACCCTTGCAGCAGCAACACGGGGTTTTGATAGATATTTATTTTTCGTTAGTTTATTAGTCTATTTACTACAGAGGATATGATCATCATCGACGACGCATTTTACCCGTCACAGAAAAAAAATCAGTCAACCCCAACTCAACAACCCTCGCATCAGCAACAACCTAACCAGCAGCAACCGCCACAGCAGCCACCCCAGCAGCATACGCCACAGCAGCAACCAACAACCCCGCAGCAGCAGCAACCACAACAGCAGCAGCAACAACCCTCCTCCGGGACCAAAGCGCACCAGTATAGACCTCTTTTACTACAGCCCAGTCAATACTTCGGAGGCTCATCAGCCATCTCCCGACAAAGTTCTGGGTGCTAGTTCAAGAGAAGGGCGTCGATGATCCTGGCCTTGCGACAGCATTCCGTCGCAAGGCGGCAGAGATAGATGCCTCACTTTTCAACACTGGGATCTTAAAGCCAAGAGGTGGCAGTCTATCAGTTTATGAGAAACAATGTGATTTATTTTTCACCGGTTGTGAAGACTCAATCAAACGGGATACTATCCATAAAATTCATTATGTTACCAATGAAACTCATTGTAAGTATATCACCCGCTGCACAAAAAGGAGCAAAGATCAGAGAAGTGCCTTCTGCTGATTTGTCTGCTGATATTATTGAAAAGATCTGCAAATGCAAAAGTCATTCTGTACTATGAATCACTTCTTGTGGGCAACGCCGAGGCCGATACGAAGAAAAACAAGTAGGCAGCCAATACTATACAGTAATCCTAATCTGTCGAAGCTTCTTGAAACTACCGAGGAGATTATTCTGGTCAATCCAAAAGTTGAGCAGTTGACGAGAGGGGTACTTGCCGAAGAATTAAGACACAACTGTACAAAGCACATGGCCATAGTATTTCAATCACAGGTGCACACAATAGAGATGAAACCTTGGAACAGATACCACAATCCAAAAATGGTCACCCATATATATCATTAATGATTCAAAGGAGAAATGGGTCGAAAGAGTAGTCCTTGCAAGCATAGGAGAGGATTTGACTACATCAGAAGGGGTAGAGTGTTTCAAAAGACGTCTTGATATGATACTGTCAATAACTGTGTCAGAAACTGAATCTTCATCTGATTCGGATGGTCCTGTCAATGATAATCATATTATGTCTACAGAGGTGAGTAGATGGATCGTTGCTTTTTATGTTTCATATACAAGTTAGTAGCTGCTTACAAGCATGGGATCGCATGCCGATGCTTGTCCGGCTTGGCAAATGTGTGTCGCCATCGGTGCTTGTATCTGCAACAATGTATCCCATAATAACCAGTCTGCTCTATTCAAATCAGTTTGAAATCTATCATATAGCAGTTGCCTTATTGTTTTGGACACACAACATTTATGTAGCTTTTGGCTGAGTCCAATCTCCAGGAACCACTGTATCCAGAATAATTTCCCTATGGCATGACCATACCATTTTGATCGCCTCAGGAGTCCCGATTCCAGCACCTCTTGCATCGCCTGCGGGCCCAAACCAATGATTCTGAGGCGCACCCGTTGTCCTCGCCCGTCTTCCTGCATAGGTTGTTCCATTTACGGTGTGTGCCAAGATTGTCGTTTGGAATTCAACATCATTGGATACGACCGCAGCTGTCAAATGGTGAGACATGCGCTCACATGCATCGAGGACATGGCATATTTCTTCATCATTGAAGGTTGTAACCACTTGAAACGGTCCAAATATTTCCGTTGTACAGGCACTGAAATGTTCCCAAATCGGCGCTCTGGCTCGGGCCGGAAATCCAGTTTATCGGCCATAACTCGGCGACAACTCAAAATTTTTTGATGAAACACTTGAAACGGTCCAAATATTTCCGTTGTGCAGGCACTGAAATGTTCCTCCTTGAGCATTTCCTTGAGAGGAACAAAGACGGCGGTGGGTTCCACTGCTCCATACACTTCTGGAATGTTATGGTTTGCCAATTCTTTCCCGCCAAACAATAATTTTGCTCCTGGGATTTGCAGCAACCGCGACGTATGATCTAAGATAATCTTAGTCGTTTGAGTCAACACTGGTCCAATTGAAAGATCATCCAACGATCTCGTCGCTGCATTCTCCTTCATCTTATCAAACAATCCTGCCCTTTCCCAATTTACATGAGCAAAGAGGATGGACTCGGCCGAGCACTTTTGTCCACTACAAGCATACGCATCCTGATCACACTGCCAAGCGACATAGTCCAAATCATCGACACCATCTGGCCCGATAATCTTCCAGTCGAAGCCCGCGTCTTCAATCTTCACCTTGCCCTTTGTCACTTCCAACAATCGCTCTGCCACGCGTGAGCTTCCCGTGAATTGCGTCAACCGCACGTCGGCATCCAATATCAACTGTTCCGCTACCGGCCCCTGGCAATTCAACAAGTCCACATCTTTGGTATCCATCCCGCAATCATGCAATAGATGAAGGAATTGTTCCATGACCAATGCACACTTTTCTGCAGGTTTCAATACCGGTTTGTTACCCATGAACAATGCCCCCATTAGTTGCAAGACGGGGATTTCCAATGGGAAGTTGAATGGAGCGACGATTGCCACGCCACCATATGGCCAACGATGTCCGTGGCTGAATTGACCATGGTGGTCACCAGGCACGCCAAAGGATCGAGCTAGGAAGCGAACGTTGTCCCCGCCAAAGTTATTGAGAAAGTCGGCGGTGACCTTGACCTCGCCCATGGCTTGGGCGTATGATTTTGGCACCGTTTTTTGGATGGATTTGGCGAAGAAGTCGGCTGTGATGGGGTCGCTGAGTGCTGCTCCTGCCTGTATTATGTGGATGTTCATGTTGGGAATGGCAATATCAGTAAGTGGGATGGCAATATATTGTAAATTTATAATCATCACAAGAAACAAAAACATCTACTCACCTTACGCGATATCTCACCAAACTGCAAATATCTCTCAACATTCTTCAATGGATTATGCACCCCACTCTTCGGAACGTTCTTCAAGCTTTCAATAAACGGTCCAAGTTCATTCCCCTGCGTATCGGGAATGGTACAAACTGGCGGTGCATCCTTATCCATTGGGTTGGGGATGACAAGTGATGTTTGAGATGTTGACCATTTTCCATTGACGATGTTATGTACTGCGTGTGGTTCGGGGGAGGTGCCGAGGGAAGATGGGTCGAGAGTTGCCCAGTTTGGCAGTAGGGCGGAGAAGGATCGAAGGACGAGGGACCCCGAGAAGCGAGAGCGAATGGCACGAGGGGAGGAGGTGGCGACGCGAGTTGAGAGCATCATGATTATTTGATTTTATGACAGCACGATAGAATCCAAAACATCAACAATTATTATTGAAGCTGCATTCATGAATTGATGGGGGGAGTCAACATTTTGGATTGCAATGCAAGTGCATTGATTGGTTGTATTGGTTGCTCGGCTTTGATTGAGTGGCACCAACTCCGCGACGCTTCTCGAAAAAGAACGGAAGGCGGGATCTAGAGAGATTGGAGAGGGATTGTTTCTGCGTCTGTTTGATTTTGATTGTGGTGTGTGTCAAATCAAGTGCCAAGTGCGCGTGTCACAAAATATCTTGGCGAGGATTCGTATTCTACGTAGGGGACGAACAGAGGAATAGTATTCGCCAATTTACCCCATCAAGTAGCAAGTTAGAGCAAGTTGTTGCAGTTGAAGATCTTCACGCCCATGATGCCTTGAGCCTTGAGTTCTCATCTTTGCTCCCTGCCATCTGCCAGCAGTAGCCCGCTCCCCGCCCGGCGACTTTGACCATGGGATTTGATGGTGGAATATCTGCTGATGCCAACTAATATCAACTCAACAATCAAGTCTAGAGAGTGTTTCGGATGTGGGTTGAATGCCTAATAGTCAACGCAAGTGTCTTGATTGTCGGGGCACTATTTGAAGACCTTTTTGGGGCGATCTACGAGGATCTACCGTTAGATCTACCAACCGACAATTATCATCAACATACTCGCTTGCAAATGCGTTGATGCCATCCATCCCACCCTCACAATCCTTATGACGATTCTACTAGGGGGTCATTCATCTCAGATTGTGTAGACTGCTTAGTGCCGATCAATATCCACCATTGTGATTGTGCCGGGCAGAGTTTGGATACCAACTTCGCGGAGTTCAGGAAGTACAATGTTAAGAGCAAGTTCAAGGCGGCTGTCGATGCAGTAAGTAAAAAGAGGGCGAGCAAAATTGATATTTATTCGTCTGTGGCATCATTTGATCAGTTTTTTTCTTACAACTCTCTTATCCCTTTTTGGATCTGTTGAAAATTATTTATACAGATCATTTTGGCTCAATTGGAATAAACGCTTCCTAAATATTGTTATTTGGTTATTTGTCCGTTTGTTATAAGGTGCCATTCTGTTGTTGGGGTCTGGGTATTTTGTGAATGTTCATGAGATTATTTGGGAAATTGAGAATGATTTGATTAGATAGTAGATTTGGGCAAGCACGACAGTTTTTGGGGGTTTATCTACCCTCGCTAAGATGTGGGATGTAGTACTGACGGGGAACAATAATCACTGCTCAACTTTTGGGCGGCAATGCATCCCAGGCTGTCTATGTCCTGAAATGGGGTTTGGCGCATACCCAACATTCACCTATCAACCATATATAATAGAGTTTTAGATCAGCCTGTGTCGGAGATCAAACAATTATCTACGATATTGCTTGTTTGCAATAACCTGCAATAACCCGAGATCAAAGTTTTATAAAAGGCCCACCATTATTTCGGAGATCTGTTTTCCACAATCATATCCCATGCCCTTACCACACTTGTTTATATCCATATACTGCCTTTTATTTTCCCACTCAAATGCCATTCGCTCTGATGCAGTTAGAATTTACTCCTTGGGCACCTCCTCAAATTTGGCCGCAGTCACAATTGCCTCTGCCCACTGCGAATACTTGTATGACGCCAAATCTTTCACGGTTTTACACCCCAGTTGCTTCCACACATCACCCTTCTCCTCTGAAATTCCCTGAAGTGCACTGACTGGAGCATCCAATATATCTTTCAAATGCATGTGTTCATATGCCTTATCGACACCCTTATCGATATTCAGCATGGCACCATCCAATCGGCCATCGGGTTCTTCCGTATCCCCCAATGTATCAATGGCACGTGCCAAATGGAAGAATTTGTACGATGCGAGTTGATCGATTGTATTAATTCCCAATGATTGCAAATCCTCTGCATGCTTCGGCCCGATGCCTTGCAATGCGGTTACGGGTTTGGTGGCAACTTCGGCGAAGGACGTGCGCTCTTCGGATTTGATGAGTGCTTTTGCAATATTAAGCTGATGCGAGCTAGATGCTGCTCGTCGAACGAACTGATGTGGAAGTATCCCGCCCGACCTCGCCGCAAAGGATATCAATCTGTGCATCATCATGGGATAGTAAAAAAATGCAGGCTATTGTTATTGTTATGTCATGCAGAGTTTCAGCAGGTTTTAGCCATACTGACAGATACTGACACACGCGGTGGAGGAGAGAAGGATGGAATGATAAGCAACCCTACAAATGCCCTCAACCCTCAACGCTAGAAAGATCCAACAAGAGGAATGTGGAAAGAAGAAGCGCGGGGGGGAGCGTGTTGTGCGGCGTGTGTGTCAAAAAAATATCTTGGCGAGATCCTTTCTACTAACGTAGGAACATAAGAGGAATTAGTATTCGCCAATTTATCCACCCCGCCCATCCCAATCCCATGGCCCCAGTTTGCGATTTTGACCAGATGATGCAACCAGGATTCTGGTCGAATACCCGCATGTGAGCTGAGGTCAACTAATATCGACTCAACAATCAAGTCTAGAGTGCTTTGGATGTGGGTTGAATGCCTAATAGTCAAAATAATTGGTGTCTTGATTGTCGATTGATATGCCGTCATTTTGAGGCGATATACGAGGAGATACGAGGATCTACAGTTTTAGATCTACAAACCCACAATGAAATTCGGACATCGGCTGCTCTCTATCGTCATCACACTCGCTTGCAAATGCGTTGATGCCATCCATCCCAACCTCGCAATCCTTGCGATTTTTCTAGGGGTCATTCTCATCTTGTGTAGTAGACTGCGTAGTGCCGATCGATTATCCACTATTGTGGCTGTATTTGTTGGTTGGTGTTCCATTGGCTATTCCATCTTGGGCGGAGACGATGAAAAACTGGGCTCTTTCTTGGAAAGAGGGAAATTCATCAATGAATATTATAATCAATACTTGCCCAATCAACGCACACTACCGCCTTCGAGGGCCATTTCACAACAGGGCTTGCAGTACATCAAAGGACGATGGATGATAATTAACGAATCAGAAGGAGAGCCGCAAACAATTCGCTTTCGGGGAGTCAATCTTCCTGCCAAAACTCCGTCTATCCCATCCAAATTGCGCAATACCAACAGTTCTCAACATTTGTATGAATCAAAACGCAATGTCTCTTTCATCGACCGTCCATTTTCATTAGACGAAGCGCACCTACACTTCCAACGACTCAGTCATCATTGGGGATTCAACCTCATTCGATTAAGCACATCATGGGAGGCAGTCATGCACGAGGGGCCAGGGATCATTGATAATTCCTACCTCGCGTATCTCAAAGAATTGGTGTCATTGGCGGGAGAGTATGGATTGTATGTCCTCATTGATCCTCATCAAGATGTATGGTCTCGCTTTACTGGTGGTGATGGGGCGCCCTGGTGGACATTGGATGCTGCTGGGTTCGACACAGATAGTTCAGCACTGCATGATACCGGGAGTGCTGTGCTGCATCAATTTTGGAATGTGAGTGAGTATGGCGACATGCCGAAAATGACGTGGACAAATAACTACTGGAAGTTGGCAACGTCGACAATGTTTACTCTGTTTTTTGCGGGTGATACCTATGCACCGGGAATTACAGTTGATATCAAACAACCAAATGGTGAAAGAGGCAATGTATCAATACAGCAATTTCTGCAAATGCAATACTTGCAATTCATTGATACTGTAGCCCAAGCTGTCAAAGACTGTCCAAACGTCATTGGGTTTGGTACTATGAACGAGCCAAGCAATGGCTTCGTCGGAGTGGACGACATTCGTGAAATACATGCTCCGACACTGCATGGGCAAGTAATCAGCGTCTTTGAAAGCATGAGGTCCGGGAGTGGAGAATCGTTGGAAGTTCCCTACTATCCTTCTCACTTTCGATATGATTCTCATCATGTCGTCAACCCCGATCACAAAAGTGCATACAAATCGCCTGAATTGGATATTTGGCAGCGAATTGGTGTTTACAAAATCGATGAACAAACGGGCCAACGCGTATTGCTGCGTCCACACCACTTCGCTCTTAACCCCGGCGAGGATTTTACCAGTCTATATTTGAAGCCATTCTATGAATCCGTGCAACGTGCGTTATCCCGCCACAATCCAAAGTTTGTCACGTATGCAGAACCCTACATCGATATTACCGATCCATTTCCCAGTGCACCTGAAGATATCATGGGAGATGTCCATAAAGTTGACAAGCAAATCAACAGACAAAGTCCCAATGATCAACAATTGTTTGGTTGGGCTCCACATTGGTACGATGCGGTAACATTGTTTTTGGGGTACTACATCCGCTGGTTCTCATTTGACTTTGAATGGAATGTTCCGGCCATAAGTCCCAGACTTATCGAATGGACTTTTCGAAAGAACTTACGACGGATCAAACATGGAAAGGGAGGACAACAATCAGATAGAATGCATGTCATTGTTGGTGAGACAGGTGTGCCATTTTCGGGCAGAGAAAGTGATTATACACTATCTCTTGACCGAACTCTACGAGCAATGGAAGCGAATGATATTGATTATGTCATTTGGTGCTATGAGGTGGGCAATAATCACAGTGTAGGAAATTTGTGGAATGGCGAAGATTTATCATTGTTGTCAGAGGGAAAAGGCAGAGGGCTACAAGCAGCCTTACGACCATGGCCATTTCAATACAGCAGTGGCTTGCAAGTTGTGTCTCAAAAGTTTGACCCTATTGATGAAAAATATGAATTGGTTATGACGGAGGATGGTATTAATTGCACAAGTTGTATCGCTACAGTGGATGTCTTCGTGCCCAGCTGTCATTTCCAACAGCCGATGTTTATGGCGCCTGATGGTACATTCAGTTATGATCGCTCTACACAGAGTCTGAACTGGCAAATACACAGTCGTTCAAAAGGCTCGCTCTACATGTTGCAAATAGTAGATGCTCTCAAAAAGTAACCCCAGCTTTGACAATTGCTCATCACATAGGGTGCATTGTGAATCTGTTAAATTTGTCATTTCCCCATACACATTGCGTAAAGTTTGCTATGGAATCATCATTGGTTGGCATCATCAAATTGTCCACGATCAGCTGGTTTCAGCTCAGAGCTGGATGTCGTTCATTTGCCTCTATCCCCTTCTGTTCCTGCTGCTGCTTCAACAACCAAGCCGGTAAATTGGAAACTCCACCACGGCCCCGCCCTCTACCCCTGCCCACTCCTACTTCTACCCCCACCGCTGCTGTTGCCCCTCCTACAACTCCTCCTCCTTCTTGTCCCCCACCACCACCCCCTCGGCTCTCCACAATCTTATCCAAATCACCACTCTCCAATATCTTCTTCCGTTCCTCCTCAATCTTCTTTCGCAGTTTCTCCTGTTGGTCGAGTCGTTGCAATGCCGATCGTTGCAAGTCCTTTCGCACCTGTTCGGTCTTTTTCCGTTCGCGGTATGCGAGATAATCGTTGGGAAAGTGTGGGTCGTATGGATGGGTGACGCTGGCGTGTAGGAGGCGGAGGGATTCTGGTTCGTTTTCTAGGTAGGGCTCGCTGTTGCTTTGCTGTTCTTTGCTTTGATTGTTGGTTTCATCAAATGTATTTTCTAAAGTTGTTTCGGATATCGACAATTTTGCCTCTTTGTTGGCTGGCGTTTTATTTGAATCACTGTATTCATTGTTATTTGGTGTGCTGTTTGGAAGGGCTGCATGAACATCTAATGGTTGTTCTATGACAATATTTTGTTTTTTTGACGTATGCTGCAGCTGCTGTGGTTGTGGTTGAGGTTGTTGTGATACTTTCTTCTTCTTTCTTATTGCATGTGGAACAAATGCCTGGTTTGGCTTCTTTCTTATTGCATGCGGAACAAATGCCTGGTTTGGTGCGGACGTGTGGCGAGGTGCAGAATGATATCAGTTGCAATATCATTAGTAGTAAACCGATGTAGCACAACGTTTCCCCCTAAACTCACCATGGCCGTGCCTGCCGTTCCGAGCGAGCTAACAAGAGAAGCCCCTGCGTTCCGCTTCTTGAGAACCTTCTCTGATGCATCATATGCTGCTGGTTTGATACGGTCATCGTTGACTGTATTAATGGCAGCAGCGGCTACTGTCGTTGCTGTTGTGGGAGTGTTCTCGGCATTCTTCGAGACAGCGGGCAGGCCGCCGAAGAGGTCATCTGAACCATCCATTGTATCAAAGACCAATCTGACGCTAGAACGCTGCTCGAGATGACTGCTGGCTGGCTGGCTGCTGGTGACGATCACCGTATTACCTCTCTCTTCCTTCTCTCGCTATGCTACGAACCGCCAACAGCCGCTGACCGATAAAACAACAAAGATTCATTCATCTGCACAAAGAAAAAAGGTGGCGGGAACCTCTATCACTTCGGAACCGCTAAATGAAGTGGCGTCTTTGTAGAGTGTCTGGAGGAAGCTGGATGGTGGAGGATTGGGCGACGGCAATGGCCAATTTTTGAACACACCGCCAACAGCACACAACACACAACACGACGCAGACACCTCGGACGCAAACCCTACCCAGCCAAACCTTGTTGCCCCCAGCCCACCACCCACCACCACCATGTCGGACGACGAAAGTGAGCCCATCACCCTGCTAGATCACATCGAACATATTGAGGTGTTACTCCAGAATCTGAAGATCCAGGCCATTGCCGCCGGTGACAACGAGGCGCTCGCAGCTAGTGCATTGCTTGAAGACCGCGACCACTTCTTCTACAGTGTTGATGGGTTTTTTTCCTCCGTGTGGGTGCTGAAACAATATGCAAACAATGCGATACTTTTTGGGAGTAGACTCGCAGATTTTCTAACAGAAAATCACAACACGATGCCGCGTGATATGTTCTGGGGTCATTTTCACGGCAAGCTCAAAGAGCTCGAGGAAACGAGTGTCAACTTTAGGGGGAGATGTTTTTTCGAGGCTTCAGATGGTGATGGATACACTTTATTCCACAATGTGTGCAAACTAGATCCCCCGGCTGAGGTTGTCAAGACTCTTATTGATGTCATCCCTATGGAGGAGGATAATATCGTCAAGCAATTCAATCATCTGGGCTGTACCCACTCTGGTAGTGAATACCCGCTTCACATGGTTGCCAGATATGGGGGTTCCATTGAGCTGGTCAAACTCTTGGTCGATGCCGACCATAAAAGGAAGACAGTACAAATGTCTGTCACGGGAAGTTCCGTGTATCATGTTCTCATTGCAAACAGAAATCAGCATGATCCGGAAGTCTTCTCTGAAATCCTTCGCTATCTAGTCCTGGTGACTGACTGCAGGATTGGATCACCGTTGCTTCAGGAGAAGAAAGGAGAGAAAGACCATAGAAAGCTTCCCGTGGCCCTGTTGTGGAGGAGCTTGAAAGATGAGGGATTATCCAGAACAGATATTCTCAATGACAATGATTTCATATTCCTCCTAAAAGCAACGTGCTACTACTATTTGTCACAAAAGGAAGGGACTGGAAGTGATGTCTACGAGGAGAGACTGGGGCGCATTGAAAGTATTTCATTATCTCGTGCATGCTTGATCTGCTTTCCTTGTTTCTGGCAGTTTGAGGCTGACCCGATGCTAAAGAATCTCCTTTCTACAGACAGCAATTTCTTGCGAGAAAGAGATTCACGGGGGCAATATCCAATTCATGCCATGCTCATCAGTCGATCTTACTTCATTAATACGACCACTACCCACGGGCGCGTACATTATTACGATGATATTATCATTTCGGTTATGAAAATTGTTCCAGAATGTGCGCAGCTTTGTAATGATGAAGGCCTATTCCCGTTACACATTGCGGCTGATGTTCAGCGGACGGAATTTTCGGACCGGTCCCGTACGCTTCTTGTACACAGTCTATGGAAGGCATATCCCGAAGCAGCGGGCGTTATTGATAAATTGACTCGCCTACCTCCTTTTGCTCTTGCGGTAAGAGGTGAAGATGAAACAGATATGAATGAGGAAGATGATGATGACTATGATATCTCCCTTTCCTTCTTTTTGCTAAAGAAGAATCCAGAGATCCTTTCAGAATTTAATGTAAGAAGGGATGAAGTCGATTCTTCCGCAGCAGCAACGGCGGCTCCACCAGCAAAGCGTAGATGTGCAGTCGGATCTACAAATCAGCCGTTGTAAATCCTTGTATTCATATTGCAATGGGAAAAAGGTGAACCTTACGCAACTTAGTCATCCCACCACCAAAATTCAAGACTAGAGAAGCATGCGTGAACACTGATGCAATTGAGAAATGCAAATGCTTCGACAGATGAAATTTTTTCTTCATATGTGTTGCCATGATATATGGAGGGTAAAAGGCGGGCATGTGTGTACTTACGTCAGTAAGCTATAAATGCCTAATCCTCAGAGTATCCTACATCATTTCTTTACCGCTAGGTATATAAAATTGAATTGCGATATAGATTCTTCAATCTAGGAGGGAATACTCTGATATTAAATTGCTCACATTGTGAGACAACCCAGTCTCATCATTTGAGGGCTGGCCACGGGTTGCCTTTGCAACATGCTACACTACTTCAGCAATGATGATGCATTGACGGACATGCAGCAAGCTTCGGAAAAACCTGGGGCGATTATGGGATACTTCAATATATATTCAAGGCATCTAAAGGTATCAAATCACGCTCATCAAGCACCCAGCATGTGCCACTCCAGGCTTGCGTCCAAGGTGCAACTTCGGTACCTACTTCTTATTGACTCAACTGTCGGGGGATACCATCCGTGATACCATAAGCCCTAAATGTTCAGACCGCGAAGATCGATATTGGCGGAGAATGATGTGCTCTCTCTCCATACTTGGATAGCAGATGTGAATATGTTTAGGAATGCTACCTCAACTTTTGAGAGAATTGTTTGGTCGGGTTGACCATCCAGCATTATTGACACAAGTTGTGGCTTCGGTTGGTATCCTCTAGAGAGGTACAGCGATGAGAACTCTAGCCGAAAGAGTCCCGCCATGCACTGTAACACTACCTCAAAGATGAGAACTCTAGAGGCGGGAGATCCCAAATTGATAAACAACAAACCTATCAATCACTTCTACACCAAATTGATTACAATGTCAGTTACTATCCCGAAGAAGAAATCTTCTGCCGCTCGCTTTCAGGCCCAATACAGGGCATTTCGAATGATATACTACACAATCGCATGGTTGCAATCACTGACAGCTCTCGTCTGCCTTGTTGGACAAACAACGGGTATATTCTTCTACGACTGGGCTGCCCGCCATGGTGAGCACTTTTGACATGATACCCATCGTCAGGAAAGCAATCAAGCATAGGTTTCATTTTACCCATTTTCCTTCACATCAATTCTCAACTAGGTTTGCAAGAGCCCCCAGAGGAGGTTGGTCCCAGCATTGTTCAAGTTAATCGTGCATATTGCACGAGTGACACACTTCTCTACATTCCCATGTTACTCTCTTCCGCCTACGGTTTGTTCCGTAAGAAACGATGGTCGTTACTTTTCACCGCGGCGTCTGCAGGGATATCATCTTACTGGGCAATCACGTGTGCAATCACATTTTTGTTTCTGGCCAAGAGCAACATAGATGGGTATACACACGATCCAAGCGTGGTGGTCTGGAGTGTAATGGGCTTTTACAGTGTGTATGGTGTTCTCGTTTTGTGGTTTATACATCATTACTGGGATATGCTGTTTGTTGTGATGACTGTTATTGTCCCGAAGAAGAAATCTTATGCCGCTAATTTTCAGGCACAAGACAGGGCATTTCGAATGATATACTACACAATCGCATGGTTGCAATCACTGACAGCTCTCGTCTGCCTTGCTGGACAAACAACGGGTATGTTCTTCTACGACTGGGCTGCCCGCCATGGTGAGCACTCTTGGCACGAGACCACCACCAGTGAAGCAATCAAGTATAGGTTTCATTTTACCCATTCATTTTTCTTCATTAATTCTCAAAACTAGATTTGCAAGAGAACCCAGAGGTGGTTGGTCCGATGCTTGTTCAAGTGAATATAGCAACTTGCACGAGTGACACACTTCTCTACATCCCCATGTTACTATCTTCCGCCTACGGTTTGTTCCGTAAGAAACGATGGTCTTTAATTTGTACCGCAGCGTCTGCAGGGGTGTCATCTTACTGGGCAATGGTATGTGGAATCAAATTTATGCTCTTGATCAAGAACAACATAGATGGGTATGAAGACGGTGTAAGCGTAGTGATCTGGGGTATATCGGGCTTTTACAGCGTGTATGGTGTTTTCGTTTTGGGTTTTCTATATCATTACTGGGATTTATTGTTTGTTGTCACGAGTAAATGATAAGTGATAGCACAATTAGTATGTTTTCACTTCATGCTCTAACAGTGCATGTCACCAAATAATGACCATTTTTCCCTCAAGTTATTGATATACCGATTGAAATCCAATACTCCGCGATGGCTAGCTATTGCTCGTTCATCATACGAGGTATCATATTCACCTTGGGCATACTCGAAAACCAAAGATAATCCGCAATCTTTGTCTGATACGTCCAATTATTCGGCGCCGTGCCAATCTCCAACCGTAAAAATTTACTTTCCGACAACGTCTCCCTGGCATTAGGGTTCAGTAGGATAGTGGTGACAGTCTCGTCGTCAACCAGACTTTCGCTGTTGAGATATTGACATACTCGTGGAACACGGCCATTGATCCCACCAAGGAAACGGACGTCGGGTATGGGGGCGATGGTAACGACCAACGAGTCGGGACGGGACGTAGCCCATTTCGAGATTGCCGTGGCACATGCCTCATGAACCAAGATGCGCTCCGAGAAGAAATTACCCTGCTCCGCTTTGTTCGCCGCTTCATCTTTGGCACTAGTGGATGTAGGTACAAAGTCCTTGAGCAGACTCTTGTCCGTGTACAACTTGAACTTTGGCTCCTGCGTCAAGCTGATGAACCCCTGAGCATCGGCGACGTAGGCCTCCCGCCGCTCTGGATCCAACGATTGCAATCCCCCCTTTTGTACGGTGGCCAAATCGGACAATTCCGGTGCCAGCGGTAATAATGCACATTTCTTCTTTTTGGCAAATCTGAATATTGGCAAATGGCGCTGTGACAAATTTTCATTGGCTCCCAATGCCGTGAGACCCTCCACCAACGCCCTTTCCGTCTCCTGTTCGGATCCACTTGCTGTCAAATAGTCATTCAATACCTGCTGACTGCTCTGCGGAGCAAATGCCAACCCAATCGCCGTATTCCCATTCCGTTCCTTCGGCTTACAAATATCCGTCAACAATCCCACCGCCAATGCCGCATCGGAATTTTCTCCCCCCCCATTCTTTTCGGGAGAGGCAGTGTACGTATCATCAAAGTTGGCACCCAAAAAAACAAAACTTTGATAATTCGCACCCGACTTCTTCGCCGCCTGTTCCCCCACACCAACCACCTGCTTCACCGTATCAATACTCCCAAACACAGCCTTATTCATAAAATTATTCAAATTGACATCATCCTCAATCAACGGACTCTTGGGCGTACCTCCCCCCATACCCAAATTTTTGAGTATCGCCGCTTCTCGCGAGGCACGATACGGAATGAGCGAGGGGGGGATGGTCGCATCGATGTGGTAGGCGGTGCATCGCTTGGCGGGGATGTAGTTCCCGCCGTTGGATTGGTTGGCGCGCCCGGCGCCGAAGGGGTTGCTGAAGGATGCGATGGGTGGGAGGGCGGATGCGGATGATGGGATTGAGAAGAAGCCGGTGGTGGCGGCGGCGATGGAGGCGGCGGATTGGAGGGCATCTCGACGAGTTGACAATGATGGATTTTGCTTGGATGGTGGTTGTGTGTTGTTGGTGTCGTCACAATCGTCATCTTGGTTTTTGGTGGAAAAGAGAGGCACAAGGTGATGATGTGTTCGTTGATGAAGCTCGGACGATATGCTGGATTGAGGCGTCGCGAAACCATCAACCAATGAGCCCGAGGTGATGAACACCAATAATACAAGGAGCAGTGATGAGCAAGGAGACACCATTTTGGTGTATGAGTGGGGACGTGCCATTACTGCCGCTTTGCACGATGCCGCCGCAGCCATGGTGATGGTGTTCGAAGCGAAAGATAACAAAAAGAAATGAACATGAGTGATGAATGATGAATGCCAACTGCCTTCCACCTGGAACTGACGAGAGAACCCCATTTGGCTAGAGGTCCCATTTGTAGTGTCTAAATATTTAGA
>JALLBF010000133.1:0-13501 GCA_036939945.1 Thalassiosira sp. AJA248-18
CAAGTCCCGCGGGGAGTTTTTCTCCGCGACGGGGAGAAAAACTCCCCGCCGGGGAGAAAAACTCCCCGCGGGACTAATTTGAGGGCACTTTCGGGGGGAAACCAACATTCGCGCTTCTTCCTGGGCAAATAAATGTGTCAGTGCTGTCAGAACCTTTTGTTGTCATCAAAAAATAATATTGAGAACTGACAATGATAATTATGCAACAATAATCTAACAAACTGAAGCCGCTACGATATCACATAATTTACTCAAGATGATATACCTCGCTAGAGGCACTATTGTTTTACGCCGGGCTGCGGCTGGATCTGTTTGTTCGACGTCATCCAGAAGTACCGCCATCCAGCAATGCGTCCGGAAATGTTCGCGGCAGTTCGCGTCATTGGGCATATTGAATTCTTCTCCATTAGACTCTGAAAGGGTAGGAGCGTTCATTAGACCGCACCAATGTACTACTCCCAATACAGTCACGGCAGCTAGACGTTATATTCATCATCACGAAAACACACCGATAACCAAAATTTGCCCAAATGCGGAAACAGCTCTGAAGCTTTCAGGACTCAAATCCGGTGACACCATTGCTGTTGGAGGTTTCGGTCTCGGTGGAATTCCTGAGACGCTGCTGAATGCATTATCTTCTCAGGAAGACGGACCTTCGAATTTGACAGTTGCAAGTTTGACTGCTGGGGTGGATTCCTTTGGATTGGGTAGGCTGTTCGAGGCAGGGAAAGTAAAGCGTATGATTAGTTCTTACGTGGGAGAGAATAAGGTGAGCTATGCAGAATTTGACAAAGTGCAGTGTATCATACTTGATTGAGTATAATTGAAATGCATTAATCTATTAACAAACGATGTAACTTCTGCTATCAAGAATTTTGAACGCATGTTTTTTACTGGAGAGTTGGAAGTAGAGCTTGTTCCACAGGGAACGATTGCTGCAAGGTTGCGTGCTGCTGGTAATGGTATGCCCGCAATTTTCACTCCCGCTGGAGCAGGTAAGCAACATGATAATGTACATGTCTTCTTGGACTGAATAAAATCTGATCGCATATCATGTTTTTTGCAGGTACAATGTACGCAGATGGTGGAATTCCACTCAAATATGCACCTGATGGATCTGTGGCGATTGTGACTGAGCCTCGGCCAACACAGACATTTGATGGAAATGAGTACGTCATGGAATATGCACTAAGGCCCGACGTGAGTTTTGTGAAGGTAAGAGATGGATTCAGTCATTAGAGAGACTTCACAATTGGTACACTATTTTATTATTTGTAATTGCTAGTTGGGTTATCATTAAACAATATTTGATGCAATGTTCTGACAACCAGGCATACAAAGCTGATACAAGAGGCAATTTGATCTTTCGTGGAACATCTCAAAATGCAAACCCAGACTGTGCAGTGGCAGGAAACGTGGTATTGGTAAGTTATACTATTGATTTGTAGTAATTGGTTCGTTATCGTCAACACTGATCTGATGCAATGTATTGGTAACCCAGGCGGAAGCCGAGATAATCGTTGAAGCAGGTGAGCTTGATCCCGATGAAGTTCAACTATCTGGAGTATATGTCGATCACTTGATTAAATCAGAAGATAATGAGAAGAGGATCGAGCGATTGCGAGAGACTGTCGCCGGCCAGGTCACGGATATATCTGGACCACGTGGTAGGATTGTCAAACGGGCTGCAAAAGAGTTCAAAGATGGCATGTATGTGAATCTAGGGATTGGGATACCTACAATGGCATCAAGTTTTATCCCAGCTGGAGTCCATATCGAACTTCAGGCAGAAAATGGTTTGATGGGGCTGGGGCCGTACCCAGATCCATCGATAGGGCAACATGGTGATGCTGATTTCATCAATGCTGGCAAGGAGACAGTGACTGCAATCCAGGGTGCTAGCTCGTTCTGTAGCTCAGAAAGTTTCTCCATGATCCGAGGCGGACATATCGATCTAACAATTATCGGTGCATTGCAATGCTCTAGCTCTGGAGATCTGGCCAGTTTCATGATCCCTGGCAAACTTCTCAAGGGTATGGGTGGGGCAATGGATTTAGTGAGCTCTCCATCAACAGTAATCGTCACAATGGATCACACCGCCAAAGACGGCTCTCCGAAAATAATGAAGGAGTGCACTCTGCCTCTGACTGGCAAGGGCGTTGTTGACAGAATTATCACTGATCTGTGTGTTTTTGACTGCGACAAAAAGGGTCTAAAGAATGGAGGTCTCACACTCATTGAAATAGCCGCTGGAACAACAGTAGATGATGTTCGGGCAGCAACTGACTGTCCCTTTGATATTGTAGAAGGCGAAATCCCTGTGATGGAAGAGCCATAGATAAATTAGGCGCAGGATGCCAGTCTATGATGCTGGCTGAAGATGTGGATTCCATGAGCATTTTTGTCCAGTACACACCACACAGCAGCACACATATTTTTCCATTGTGTACCGCAATGTTTTAGATGCCATTTCTCCTAAATATATGCTGGGAACTCCTTCAACTTAGCGAGATATTGTGTTTGCACCTCTCTAGAGAGTACCTGCATATTCTAGGTATGCTGTATGTTGATAACATTCGCACACTGGGTTTAATTATTGTATCTACCAATAGGATTTAGTTTGAAAGACCAACTATGTTTCACAAAAATAGTCTAGATCACAACACAACCTTTTGATTCTCCATTTTCATTTGAAACCCCGCGAAAGGAATGAAGTCATGCAAATTCTGGATCTTTCTAGTATGACTCCTCTCCCACTGACTTTATTTTCTTCATGATAGTGCGGCTGAGACTATAGGCTGGCGCCCCTTTCGTTTTTTTGCACGTGTAAGTGTACATCTTGGGGTACCATTCCATGGCTGTGATCCCTCTCATGTTAGTAAATGCTAGGGCTGGAGGGTCCCTTTATTTTCATTGGTGCCCCAAGAAGCGCTATTTCTGAGACGGACATACCATATCTTTTATTGCTTCATGAGTGTTGTTGTTTCATTAGTAAGCATACTTGCATATAATGAAATGTCCTGACGTGCCTAACCGTGCGTGGTGTCTTAGCAAAGAGAGTCTTCAAGTATGATCATATTGATTAAAGCTCCACTCGTATTCCCATTGTTCCATCTTTCAATGAATGCAAAAAAGAGATACCACCCCCTTTGATCGTCACCGATCATTTCTCTCACAGGAGGCTCATAGCCAAGCTCTCGCCACATGAGAGGAAACTCAGGGGAAACTTCGATGTCAGCACATTGTTGGTTCATCTGCACTCGAGACGATGTGTTACAATTCATAGTAGTTCAACAATTTGCTATAATATAAAATGAAATTGGAGAGGTGATCTCACTCTCTCATGTAAATAAACATCTCTCTTCAGGTGTTACCGTCCCATTAAAAAGATAGTCTTCACTCTTCACAATCTGACCCACACCATCTTCCTACACAGTATTCGGTGCCGTCAAATCCACATCATCCTCATCCTCATAAAAATACTGCTGCGGCAAAGGAATAACATACCGACTTGGCACTCTCCTATGCGGAGTCTTGCCACTCTCCGGATCTTCATCATCCTCGAATTTCAAAATCACCTCCTTGACACGTGGTTTGTGCGCGTTACCAACGCCACCTCCACTCTCCTCGGCAGATGTCCCTGCGGTCCACGTGGGCTGCTTCGAAATAATGGCACGGTAAAAACTGGTAGTTTCGGGAAAGATGGCCATGACCCGGGCGCCCTTCTCAAAGAAACCCTCCAACCCCTTGCTCAACCTCATGACATGGTTCCAAGGAAGTCGAATGAGTTTGGATGTGTCATCCTCATCCTGAACGTCATATGTTTCACTTTCGGGATAAAACCGCAACACATACGCCAAAATCCACGATCCATTCTCATCTGTTCGCGTCACCTTGGCCGCCACCTGATCTCCCTGATTGGCAGCAAACTTGCGCCGTTTCCACTTCCTACGGGCGGGAGAGAGTGCCTGACCATCAAAGTGGGTAGTAGTTCGAACGTAGTCGGCTAAAAGCTGGTCGGCGGCAGCGGAGAGGGCCTTCATCCCCCCCGCGGCGGCGGACGACGACGAGGGGCCGGATGCACCACCAGCGGCATTGTTTGGTGCAAGGGGAGGAGGGTGCGGGTCATCATTCCCCCCAGCCTCGAGACGGGCTAAAAACCCACCAATGGCTTGCTCATCGCTGACATCGGCAGTTTCGAAGTGTTGTGCGACGGCCACGCCCAATTCGCTGGGGGGAGCCTCGGCGCTGATGGGGATGCCGTAGTGTCCGATGTAGGCGAGTTGGGTGGAGGTGGAGAGGGTGCGGAAGTCGACGCTGACGCCGCGGGGGTATCGCTGGGAGTATTTGCGGCTGGATTTTGCCTTGGTGGATGAGCCGGATTTGGTCATGATGGTTGGTGTGTTAAATAGTTCGTTATGTGATAAGTATGCAATGGGTTCTTCTTATTTCTTATTGCTTGGAAATGCCGTCGGCGGATGTCATGGTGAATGTCGTTTGGGATTTGGGATTTGGGAGACTTTCACTTGATACTTTTGTAACAGTACTTTTTGCGATCACACGTATCATATTTGATAACAATTGTTACAGATAATATCTTCAATGTAGATGTCCCACCCACATGTATGCGTGGCGCCACGCGAAGAGACAGGGAACCGAACCGAACAGAAATCCACAGAAAATGGCGCGCTGGAAGCCCGGACAATGAAAATTACCTTTCAGTTTCAATAGTCGAAATTGGTTCTCATTCTGTGGTTCATGCTCGAAAACCAGACGGCATAAATGAAACTGTCTTTTAGCCTCCATCTTGATTCATGAGGCATCCTTTAGCTGAAACATTTAAGAATATCATGGTCTTTGCATAATATTATTGAGACCTATGTAGAATATTAGCACGTTTTGAGCCAACCCTTCAATCTGAATCAATTTAAAGTTGAAATGAAATGGTAATGCGCCACCAATGACACTAAACCCCGCGCCGCCACCACGACCGCGCCGCGCGGAAGAACAGCGGTTCACATCACATCCCACAGGGGTCTCACTAAAATAACTCCTATACTCTAGACTCCCCGAAACCCATTTTACACCGTGGTGATTCTATTGGGTTCAGAGTTGATCTAATCGCTTCTGGTAGATAACTATCTAATGTATCAATTATCATAATTAATGTTAGACCCCACCACCTCGCTTAAAACGATCCAGTCCTCGATCGTCCTCGCCCGCCTTTCATGTCATCTTCATCTCTCACAAACATCACAACAACAGAAACACCAAAAACAATGACACACAGCATTGGAACCATGTCCATCAATAACAATAAAGAATTCAATCCAACAACCATGACGGATCCAACCGCTCCCACACCAAGCTCTTTGCTCCCCCCGCCGATCCATCCGTCTGCCCCTACGCCGACGGTTGCGACCGCGCCAAGCGCCCCCACGACCGTGCACCGTCTACCCGAACCCGCGAACGACGCTGGATCTTCCTCGACTCCCCCCACCAATGCTGTGGTTGCAGACCCCGGCAATGTATCCCAAGACCCTCAAGGCAACACCACCAACAACAACATCGGCGGCGACAGTGCCAATGCCACGATCCCCTCCTCCGCACCGGCTTTCGGCACAGGGTCGTCATTTGGCTCGTGCATCGCGGTCCCGGTCCTCCCACCGGGGACCCATCATAATCGTCGCAAGAAGCGATTCGCATGTAAGCATCCTGGATGTTCCTTCAAGTCATCATCGTCTCCTTTGTGCCCGCTGCACAACATGAGGATGGATTGCGATCCGGTCGCAACAACGCAGCAGGAGGTAAGATATTATGTTTTTTGACTCATGTGATGTGTCATTGTTTGCTCTTTACGTCATTGCGTTGAGTCGCTGCTTGGACTTTCGTCAGGATTGAACATAATTAAGTCTCATCATCCATATTTCTCTTTTTATTATCTTATGACCATTGCCGCCTCAGGGGGAATGCGTCACCCAGGAGGCCGACGACACCAAGCCTGGTTCATCCTCCGGCCAGGAATGCGCCCGATGGGAATGCGCCCACCCCGCCACCATGGGGGGATATTGCAAGGCACACTATGACACCTTGGTCGAGGAGGCGAGTTTGTTGAACAATTTATTCTATTCGAGCAATGCTTCCGATGCCTCCTCTGGGGAGTCGGGGGGAGAAGAGGATGCCCAGTCTGCAGCAGCAGCAGCCGACGACGACGAGGTGGGTGATGGTAGTGGTGGCCAGATGATGATGAGGTGTGATTCTCTTTCGACTACTCCCATGATTATGGAGGATGGTGGTGATGCTGTCAACGAATTGGACAAGGCTGGTAGTAGTGAAGAAGTCCAAGAGGATATTCCTCAAGAGAGTAGTGCTCCAGCCAACGAGATGGGAAACATTGAATCCCTAGTTGTGGCAGCTACCGAGTCCTATTTACCCGATTCCAACTATTCCAACCAATCAATAGCAGCCTCCTCCCCATCCAGCACAGTCAGCAACAACTCGTCCTTCTCATTGTCATCCAAGCAGAAATCCAACAAGGATCGTACCGGCCATCCCAAGCTGAATGGAGCCGCGGTCGACTACTTGCGGGCTTGGATGCTGAGTCGTCAGCACATTCAGCAGCCCTATCCATCGGATCAGATGTATGCTCAGTTGGGGCTTGCTACCGGATTGGAGAAGAATCAGTTGAAGAATTGGTTTGTGTAAGTCTTCCTTCACTTATTTGTCTGTCTTTAATGGCCACATCATGTGCAACTTTTTCTAACCGTTATCGCACATCCCTTATATTGTTACAGCAACAATCGAAGGAGGCTCTGGCGTCCCATGATGAACGAAATGCGCCAAAAATACGGCCTTCACGAGAGTGATCCACTACCTCTCCACGTGTTAGACACGCTTGAGGATGAGCCGCGTCCTCCACTACTGTCCTTGCCTCCACAAACTGGTCGCGTCAGTCCCCCTTCTACTGAGGGTCAACAGCAGCAGCCTGCTTCTTATTCTTCTGCTGATGTGGCACCTTCATCATCGGCTGAGTTTTGTCCGCTTGATCCGTCAGCTCCCATTTCTGCGGTTGCTGATTCTGTTGCCGCTGCGGCTATGATGTTGATGACTGGCAGCAGCCGTGCCACGTCGCCGACTACTTCAGTGGTTCAAGAAGAGATCAAGGATGATGTTGTTGCAGATGTCAATGCTACTGCCGTTCAAGATCAGGTAATGGAACCGGTCAAGAGCAATTTAATGACCACATCAGTATCCACAGAAGAAGCCACCAAAGAACAGCAAAGTTGCTTGCCCCCACGCCCTTCCCAAACCCTGGCACCCCAAGTGCCCCGTGGCAAAGAACAAGTTAAGTTCAACGTCGGCGGCACCATCGTCCAGGTAACAACCGATGTACTACTCAAATATCCCGAATCCAGGATGGCAAGCATTGCACGAAGCGCCATGCAAGCGGGTGACATGGCCATTCCCATTCCACGGGATTATCAACTATTCTCGCATTGCGTGTTTTACCTCTGTAATGATCGCGTGACGTTGCCTCCCCATGTGAGTCGCAAGGTGTTTTTGAAAGAGATGATTCACTTTGGCATTCCGTACGATGTGAAATGTATTTCAGGTGGATTGGTGGAGGAAGGGCCTGTGGCCAAGTTGCCGGAGGGTCATCGTACCCACCAGATTTCGCCGACGACGGTGACGCAGCTTCATCATTCGGCGGCTGCTCCGGAGGAGGCTTCGGTTTCTCGTCCTTTGTCGAGTACATCCAGGTTGTGCCAGTCAACCTCGCAACAGAATAACCACACTGCAACGGATATGAGGATTACACCAGCAGTTACAGCAACAAAGCCAACATCCACTTCGCCTCTAGATCTCCTGTCTTCGGCAGTCTCATCCTCTGGCTCCTGGAGCAGCAACGAATCGACAAAACAACCTGCTCCCGCAGCCGAGACTAGAGCCAAAAAGGGTACTCGCGCTGCCACATCCAAATCTTCCAGAAACGACTCGGGGGTCCGAATGGCAATGTGCAGTAAATGCGATGCGTGCCTCCGCGAAGACTGCGGCAAATGCAACGCCTGCCTCGACAAGCCCAAATTCGGCGGGAAGAACAGGATGAGAAAGAAGTGCTTCGCGCGCAAGTGCTTCAACATGGTCCCACACAGCTTTGTGACCACGGCAAGTGCCAAGAAGCGTGCCAAAGAGGCAGTGGCCAAACTCGACAAAAAATCATTGTCGTCCCTCGCTCCACCGTTTCCTGTAGTTGCCGCCCTACCCACATCATTGGAATGCGCCGTAACCGAACGTACCGTAAACACCCCCAACCTTGCCATTGTCGCTCTTGAAAAACGCTGGTCTGAAAACCTAGAACATCTCCGCCCATGCATTGAAGCTGGAGGTCTTATTAACTACGCCATCATCGAGGACGAGGAAGTGAGGAAAAAAATCAATCATTTTGTCAAGGAACAGCGCAAGAGTTTTCGCAGAAAGGAGAATGGGGAGAGTACGAGTATGACGGAAGAACGGTTGAAGTTGTTGCGAGAGGCGAATTTTCCTTTTGTGCATAAGCCGTATCCGAAAAGCAACTCAATTGCTGCCTTGGCCACTTTCCTCATACAGCCCAAGTCGGAGAAGCCAGAGAGTCCGCCTGTGTCGTCTGTTTCGCCCGTGGAACCGGTCAAGCCAGTGACATCTTCGTTGGATTTGCTCTGTTCGATTATGGGTGACCATGTCGACATTGAAGCGACCGCTGTCACTCAAGAAGACGTGGAAGAAGAAGAAATTCGGCCACCAACTCCCCCCCCTGCCTCCACATCTTCCAAGTCTAAATCGTCCAAGCAAAAGGTTACAAAGGCACGAGGACCCAATTGCGGAAATTGCACGGCCTGCCTTCGTAAAGACTGTGGCGAGTGCAGGGAGTGTTTGGACAAGCCAAAGTTTGGCGGCCCCAACACGATTAAGCGTCGATGCGCCAATCGGTTCTGCTTACAGAGAGAGCGACAGTACACCAGTAATGCATCGGATGGAAAACCATCTGCAAAGCCTACTGCCACCAACAAAGAGAGTGACAGTAGGAGCTGTAGGAAGCCTAGCAAGAAGAGCGAGGAGGCAAGAATGCAGGCAGAGCTTGCGCAAATCAGGGCCGAGTTGGATGCCAAGGCGCAGGGAGTAAAGTTCGGCTTCGCAGACATGCCCCAGAGGAGATCAGGTAGGACCATAGAGAAATTGCTGAGGGAGCTTGAAGAGGAGGACAGTGATGACGATGACGATATGGAAAGTAGTGACAGCGAAGAGAGCGAAGAGGAAGACGAGGTCATGGAGGATGTGGATGAGGATTCTCCGGACGAGCTTAGCAATGCAGTCTTTAAAACGGCCATGGCTGCAACTGGCGTTGTGGACTTGCCGCGTGGTGTGACTGTGCGTCCTTCTGGTAAATGGGTGAGTGCAATTTCTTTCTTCGCTCGGTTTCCTACGTTATGAAGGCGTATCATCTCAATGTTCTGCAATCTGTCTTATTCAAAAATCTGCAGCAAGTTCAACTCTACTACGCTGGATTTTCACGCTACATCGGCCTCTTCGATACTCGTGAGGAAGCCGCAGTGGGATATGAAATCGCACGAGAGTGCTGCAACTCGTTCGAGGAGGAGGATCCAACTCCCGAACAGGTCAAGAGGAATTTGGACTTGATGCGCAAGGCTGCCTTTGAGGGGGGGTGGTACACGAGCCGAGCATCGAAGCGAGATGAGTCGAAGGGGGATGATACGACGCAAGACAAGCCGAAGAAGAAAAATGTCCCAGGAAAGCGGGAGCGGAGCGATGATGCCGCAGCGCAAGCAGTGCTGGCCAAGGCTAAGGCTGGCCACGCCAAGGCAAAAGCGCAGACTTGCACATTTAAAAAGTCCCAAATGGCCAAGCATGTTGCCGTAGGAAGCCAAAGGTTAGGGTCCATTGAGAAGAAGTCTCTAAAGGAAAAACGAAAAGAAATCGCGGAAGACGCAGTCATGGAGGATTCCGAGGAGAGTCGCAAGCGAAAATTCAGCTCCGAAATTTATCAAAAGGCTCAGGCATTGGCGGAGGCTTTGCCGCGTGGCATTACGGTTCGACCATCTGGCAAATGGGTGAGTGCATCGCTGTTTTTTTTTATTTCTTTTTTTCTTCATGACACATTTCTCACCCGCCCTGTGTGTATACTATATTCTAAAACAACAGCAAGTTCAGGTCTACTACGCAGGAAAGTCCCGATACATTGGTGTCTTCGACTCCAATTTTGACGCCGCAGTGGCCTACGAACTGGCCCGAGATTGCTTAAACAAATTCAAGGACGATGTTCCATCTCCGGAGGAAGCTAAGAAAAATGTCATTCTGATGCGCAAGGCTGCCTTTTCCTTTTCGAAGGGCGATAATAAGAGGCAAAAGAAGAATGCTGATGCACTGAAGATGTCACGCTCTGGACGGACCATTCAACCTGTACGGAAGCATGATGAGAAGAAACCCAAGTCCATATCGGAAAGCAAAGTAGCACCAACAATGCCAACCAAGCCTTCTGCTGTCCAAGTAGCACCACCAATGCCAACCAAGCCTTCTACTGTCCAAGTACCACCACCAATGCCAATCAACCCTTCTTCGATCAAAGGAGCACCACCAATGCCGACCAAGCCTCCGACGAGCAAAAGCAAAAGAGCATCGCCAATGGTCAAGAAAGTAGACACAACCAAGGCAACACGAGTCACTGAAAAGCCGAAGGTTGTAGAGAATAAGAAGCCCCGAAAAGTAGTAGCAAGCCCTGCAAAAACTGCTCGAACAGCTCCGCTCCCTGGTGTGGCAGCGTCCGGAAACATCAAGGACCTTCCAGAGATTGGTCCAGGATGGAAGGTCAGCATCGTTCCTCGGAGTACGAGCGATAGGTCTGATTATTATTACTTCTCCCCGACCGGCAAAAAGTTCCGCAGCTTCCAACAGGCCAAGAGAAGTGCAGAAGCTGACGGTGTCAAACAAAATGGTCAAGTATTACCCGCTACTTCGGATCACGAATCCAGTTCTGGTGAAGAACCTGAATTTGGAGCTGTTGGTTACAAATTCCGCAAGCAGTTTCTAGATGAGAGTGGAGGGGATCTTGGTTGGTTTGATGGCGAAGTGGTTGACATTGTATCTGGAGCAGGTAAGTGACTATTCTGGTTGTATTCCTCTTGTCGTTGAACTGATAATCATGCTCAACACTGCTGCTCGTTCACAGAAAAAGATAGAAAGTGTTTCTTTGCTGCCGATGGCTACATAGAAGACCTAAGCTTGGCTGAACTTCAACTGATTGCCGAATTGGAATCCAATTACATTGGAGCTGTCGGATTCAAGTTCAAGAAGCAGTTCCCTGACGGAAAGTGGTATAATGGCGCAGTTCTGAAAATTCTACCAGGTGTCGGTAAGTTTGCATCTGGGTATCTTTTGTCATCATAATTTCAACCTTAAAACAGAGATTCACTTCCATCTTCGCTCTCTTGTTCTGTTAACTTCTTCAATCAACCAGAAAATGGGAAGGATAGACGCTGCCGCTATGAAGATGATGACTTCGAGGACCTGAGCATTGTTGACCTTCGAAATCTTGTCCAGTTAGAGAAGACGAAGAACAAACGCAAGAGGGAGGAGCAAGTGGAGACTGAAGAGGTGCAGCACAACGACTTGTGTGAAACTTGCGGAACGGGAGGCGAGCTCCTCTGCTGTTCGACATGCAACCTCGTCTTTCATTTGGGTTGTACCCGCCCAAAGCTCACCGAGCTGCCAGTTAACGACTGGTGCTGCCCCTTCTGCGTCTCATCAGGAGACATTGTCAAGAATACAAGTAAACAAGACCAGCAGAAGGCCAGTGTTGCTGTTCGGGAGATTGAAGCCCTCAAGGAAGAGGTCAGGAAGAATGAGGAGTCCCGCAGGAAGTCAGCCCGTGTCAGGAAGAACTCTTTGGAGAAGTTCTAACCACGCACCGCCCGTGTCGATTTGTACTTTTTAACTGTACAAACTCACACGTGAACGTTACCTGCACAAGTGAATTGTGCACTGGTATATTATTTCAATAATACTTACATGAAACTGTACTACTTAAGATATTTGTTACTATTTGACGCTGCTGCTGTTTTGGCTGCCATATCATATTCATATGAATGTCTTTGATCTGATCAACTGACTGTAACCTGACCCAAGGTGTGTTTCGCTAGAATTCTAACAATGTATGTTTTATGATAAATTTCGCAAATGGATTGCATTTTACACTACAACTGCCAATGCACTTGATTCATCTTCTCATAGACCACTGCTCGTTTATGGCATTTTTTCAAACTGAACCCGTCGCGTCAGCCAAATAGCAAATAGTATTTCCACTGCCTTTGATCTACTGCTCGAGTTGGACGAGGACGACCAAGCAGCAGCTCACGATTACCATAGCATTGTTGGAGCAATAAGGGGGAATCAAACAGTGAAAAAAATAATAAACCTGTGGCTTTCAATTTCTTTGGAGGCTACACCCTGCAGCAGCTGACAGTGGCGCGGACGGGGAGCGAAGACAATAATAAAAATCAGCAGGGCGGTCGCACCGGCAGCAACGCAGCGCCAGGAGGAACGCTCGACGACCTAGCCACTGCGGCTGCAAGCATGACGGCAAACCAACAACAGCATCAGCCGTCATTGTGGTTGGAAAATCTGACGACCGCAATGGCAGGAGCCCCACCTAACGTGCAACGACTGATGGCGGCGGGGGAAGCAATGCCGCACACGAGGCCGCGACCACACAAACCCCTTGCCGGGATAGGGGAGAATGGTGCTAACCCTGAAGAGATGCGCAATGCCCTCCAAGGCCAGCAAGGGTGAGGGGGAGGGGGCGGCACGATAACCAACACTGCCAATGACAGCACCCCCATCAACAGAGGGGTGTGTCAGCAGCAACAGCAACAGGTCTACGAAGCCGAGGTCGTGGTCGTCCCGCCAGAAGCGAATGCACCAACTTGGGAGAACGCTCTCAAGCGAATCACGGCCGAGCAGGCTGAAGACAGGGTGGCCGTCCGACAAAACAAGGCCACACCAAACCCACGAATTATGGCACATTTCAGGATTGGGTGGTTGCGCAAACGGAGCCGGTTATCATGTGCAACGTGACGCCAGGAAATGCGTATGTCCAGCCATTCCACTCCATATCCATAGCGAGATATGCGGCAGCAGGGCGGTACACTACAAGGGCAACTACGTTGGAGCCATCGGCGACCGCGAGAAGACGGGCAGGACCCACGTTCATCGTAATCTCCAAGATTGCAAAGTTGGGGCATTGGATGCATGTGATATTTTGGCGGAACTCTGGCCAATTTTGGTGTATCAATTTCGATGAAATCGAATGAAACACGAGATCACAAAAAAGTAGGTATGTAATAATGCATCTCGTGCGAGAATAGCAGAACCATGATAGAAGGCAACCGGCAATCTCACCAACAACGAACTCCAAATTGATGCCCGTCGAACCCGATGCGGCCGTATTTAG
>JALLBF010000134.1:0-13414 GCA_036939945.1 Thalassiosira sp. AJA248-18
AATGCTATCAAAGTATCAGACTTTATCTCGTCGATTGTAGGCTCTGCTACGAATTGCTGTCGCTTTGAAATCATATGAAAGCTAAAACCCGAAGGCTACAAGACTTTGTACAAAACGGGTGAAAATCATCCAAGAGATCGAATAGAGAGTAGACTCGCCGTATGGCCATAATGTGGCAAATAGATTTTTGGTCAAATCCTTGAGGAAAATCATAGGTATGATCGCTAGAGATTGCCTAGGAAAGGATGTGAGATGATTGGTTGTTTCCTCGGGACCTATTGGTATTGGACCAAGGAACACGTACAAATGCACGTCCGAGCCGCCGAGGCATTGAGCTGGATTGATATCGCGGTTCAACATCAACATTGTGAGAGTACTGTTCCTTTGATAGCACAATAAATCATTTGACTTCGCATTTTTCAATCGAAGATGGCCACTGTGACTGTGCGTGCATTGCCAAACAAGATTCTTGTTTATCTGGACTATTATAAGATTTCTAAGAGCCTCAAGAGTATCTCACCATAAACTGAAACATATCTTAAATAAGATACATGCTGGCAAGATCAGCAGTACACCCAACGCACATTACAACTCCAATAGTTCAAATGACGCTCTGGTTAAATGACATCAGGCACAAAAGATGTAATCACGTCATCTTCTGCGGAACATAGTCATATATCACAGAATGTGTGACCGATTAGGAACTCTTCAAAGAGAAAGCGTAGAAACCAGCATAAATCTGAATTTATCGACTTGATAGTGATTATTCGGATCTGACATGATTACAACACCAATTTCTATCAGCCAAAAACCAAGAAAATGCCGTGGAACAATAATTGGTTGGGTGAATTGATTCGAAGGACTCAGATTATTATATCTCCAACGATGAATTCTACATATTCAAATATATATATCAAGAGGTGCGCAAACAATGTTTCTCCCCGCTAATGATTTATCTGGCCGATTGAGATATGATTTTTGGAGGAAGAAAAATTCAAGCAGCAAGGACAGCAACAAATCGACGATCATTGATCCCATCTATTTGCACCCAGATATATGGCTTACTTTTATGAAATAATTATTTCCAACCCTGTGTGCAATGGCTGTTTCCTCGGAATGGCAAAAGAAGCCCCCCTTCTACCGTCGACGGATGCCATGGTTTGATGAGTATTTGAGGGTTGTTACTTTGAGGCGATCGTTACGTGGGTCCTACATATTCATGTGCTGGTACATTCATTGTAGGTTAAAGTTACCGCTCTTTCACAACTCACATTTCAATTATGTAAAAATGCATCGACTTTGATGCTCATTTTTGGCAAGGCACTTTATCTAAAACGTATGCAAACCCCTTATGAATTGAAAGCTGTGTGTTTAAGCATTCTCTACATGTCTTGCATAATCTCAAGGTCATCATCTTTTCACAGAGGTTCATCACTCAGAAAAGTTTAATAAAGAGAGGCCTTTTAAAAGTATCAAAGAGACAGGCCTATGTCTGAAAACCAAAGAGCTGGCTGTCTTATTCTTATTTTACCTTCGTGCACTCCACGACAATGACAATGACCGTGTCGTGATTAAAACGGGACCACACCATCCCGTCGGCGTGTAAGATTATCAGCATCACGTGAACTTGATCAACTAATCGTCTAAGTTTTTATCATTTATTCAAAATTATGTGAACAAGAGCGTGAATAGGCAAGTGCTACTGTCAAGATTAGTCCACAATAAACGCTGGTGGGGCCACAATATTTCATGATGAAAGTTCTGAACATCATCTCCAAATGATTGCGCTCATTGATGTTTGGTGTTCTGGTTGCTTGGTGTTCGGTTTGATCGTCGCCGAGTGCAATTAATGCACAGCTTCTCCGGAGAGTTTGCTTATCAGCTTGAGTTGTTAGGGAAGCACCAGGAGTTTGCTTACTGACCACTTGCTTTGGTTTGACCACCCCACCATTTTTACGACCGTTTTTGCTCGGAAATCCGCACTGACCACGCCGAAATCCGCGCCGGCCACCCGATTTCTAATTTACATATGCCTCTTTTCTTTATGTACGTACAGAATTATAAATTATGTAAAGTAAAGACAAGCCGGCTGGCGCTAAAAATGCATATGTAATATGAACAAAAGTTTGTTACCAGCCGATAGAAACTTCGGGCCCTAACACCATCAGGACTCCCATTTCCAAGCTGAGAAATAAGTTTATGACAATCTGCGTGAAGAGTAGATAATCATAAAGCTATTGGTCGACCTCTGAAGTGATTTTCACAGAGATACTTAGGACCCAATCTCAAAGGATCAAACCAAAGCAAGTCTTCGGTAGCAACTTTAATCACGGTCTTCGCAGCCCAGCTTCAACTTGGTTTTCCTAGTATCACATGTTTACTTCCTCCGTTCCCAGCTGAGATAGTAACCACATACCACATGCAGCTGGAAAGGCGGACTGGTTGGGCACCAGCGGGGGTTGCTCTATATGGCGCTGACCCTATTGTACCGTGCGCTCGCGTAGGATTGGTGCGTATGTAGAATGAATACGGGGAGCCCCGTAGGCTTCAGTCAACACACATACTCGAGGTATGCACTCTAGGAATCGAATTCATTTTCCTCCGGTTCGTTTCCTTTGGCTTTGGAGCTTGGAGGAAGGGAACCCCAGGGAATGAAGGAATTCCGGGGAATTCCTTCGAAAAGGAAAAGAAAGCTCAGGAAGGCTCTCCGATATGGTACCATTTATCAGGAGGAGCGGAACGGAAAGGAAGGGAACAAGGAACGATTAACCCTAAGAAGGGTATTAACCCTAACGTTTAATCCTAAGGTGGCAACAAAAGTATTGATCGCGGTTAATCAACAATCAGCCGACCATGGCGGCCGCCGCCACGATACAGGGTGAGTTGATGCCCGATGGAGGCGACCAGCGGCTCATATTAAAGCCACTGGTCTCCTCTATTGACGGATGAAATTAGCTTTACAGCTACACCGTTGAGTTCTTTGGCACACCATTTTCCCTTTTCTCAGTTGAGTTCATAGAAGTTGGTGTTTTCATCTTGTGTCCAACGAGTGCATTGTGTGCATTGTTCGCGAAGAAGAGCATCTAGAGGTCCATTTCTGTGAACTTGAACCACACCGTGCTTGATAGAGTGTCTGGCATTTGCACATGCGGGCAGATGGCAAGATGGTTGACAGTATTTTTAGTGGTTGTGCGTGGTTTATGTGATGTTTTGGATATTCAACCGTCTTTTGTATCGGCACGAGGTGTGCGGAGCTAGCCAGCAAATGAATAGCTACTCTCAATGATTTGAGCTCTTCAGCGTTTGCTCTTTTTTGGCAATGGAGATTATGCAGGGCATCAACTGGACATCGTGTGTTCATGATTCAGATTTGCGGAGGCCTTTCTGTTTCTGATGCAGCGGCAAATTTTTTCTCTCACCATCCCAGCCGGGGTTTATTTTGGTCTCACCCAGTGACGACATTCCTTTTGTGTTTCTCGTTTTGGTGATGTTTCATGCTTGACCAGACGATCCGACCTAGCAGCCAGACGGCATGACATGATTCGGTGTCAGTCAGACTTCAAGCCGATATGGTTTATATGGGCGAGAGCGAGAAGTCTGATGGCTGTTAATCAGACAAGAAGACCGTGTGGACTCACGTCTGACGGGGCATTCTCCATGCCTCGCCGAATCAACTCCAAACTGCTGAGTCTGTTAGAATGGCGGCTTAATGTACAGAGTCTGTGCTGGGCAGGTCACAGCTTACAATCAAGTTGCTATTGGATTTGGCATTCCAATCAGGGTTGGAAAACAATACTATTTACCCAAAAGAAATATATGTGATAAGCCTTTAGTGTTTTAAGGCGATTGATATATATTACCTTGAAATACCTGGAGATGATTTGATTGATACCACCTCTAGAGAGATAACAAGGTTCAAGGCCAGCCAAATACCACTAGATATCAAAATGGCCTCACAGCTCACAGGATACATCATCTAATACTGTGTACATACAGCTAATATGGTGAAGTTGTACGTACCCAGTAGATATGAAAGACAACTTGACCCTGGAACATAAAGGATGTTCTAGTTCATTCCTGTGTCGCTTCGCACAGACGTAGGAAGAAAAATAGATAAGACAAAACCTGAGTCCCGTTTTGACTTTAGAAGCCTCTTACCTGCACTACAGCCAGCCAGGGCCTATGTAGGAATACATAGGTTGTTGCGCGCGCTGGGTGGCCCTAGGCCTTAATAGGCCTAACTGGCAGTGTCCAAAAAATCGGGTTTGGTTTGTGTGGTCCCGTCGACACACTCTACAGCTCACACCTCTCTAGAGACGATATTATGTACATCGAATATCAACCTTTTGAGGACAAACTCCTGTGCACTCCACGACAATGTCTGTGTCGTGATTAAAACTGGACCACACCGTCCCGTCGGCGGCTGGCTGCGCTGGCTGGCGGCTATCTATCTGCCAACCAGCAGCCTAATCCTCCCGCCAACACTTTTTAAAAGGCCTCAGTCGAGATGCAAAATATCCCTGTAATCAATACATAGTGGGCTCATTGGCCGTCGCTCCTATGCACTCCACGAGTCGTGATTAAAACGGGACCACACCATTTCGTCGGCGGCTGGCTGCACTTTCCACATGATGTGCTTGAAGCCCTCATGTCCCATTCTTTTTGAGATCATGCAAATGCAAGTCACTATGGAGAACAGCTACTTCAGGGTGGCGTATTTACTAACTGACATTTGCGAAGACAAATGGGTTTGTGCACTCTTTGAAAAAAACTGTAATGACTAATATCGGTGTTGATATTGATATTGATACAAATATAGTAGTCTTGCAGTATCCAATCGATATCGTCAACAATAGCGGTATCAAGATCGATACGCGATATCAACACCGGCATTAACATTGCCACTAAATAGGATACTGATATCGTTATCAGTTATATTACCGATTGGTGATTACCGATTACCAATTATCGATATTGATATTTATAGCGTTATTGATATTGCTGCTGATATAAAAGTAGATACTGATATCGATAGGTATTACCTAGTGTTGCAGTATCCATATCCATGATCAATACTAATATTGATGCTTATATCAATATCCATACAATAGATATACTTCTACCAAAATCAAAATCGACAATGATGTTGATATTGATGATAGATACTTCTAAAAAAACAAAATTGATGTTGATATTGTCGCTGATAAAGATACTGATACGGATATTGATACCGATGTTAGTATTGCAGTTCCCATGTCGATATTACCGACAATAACGGCACCGAGATCAATAGCAATATCAGTAAAGATATCACCAGTGATCCTGATACTATAAGATTGGTATTGATATCGATATTGATACCAATAATAGTCTTCGATATCAATTACCAATAGTATTTTTGCAGTATCCATATCGATATCGCCAACAACAGCGGTATCGAGATCGATACACAATATTGATGTCGATATCGACATTGCCATTGCCATTGATTTCAATACTGATATCGTTATCAGACATAATTGGCTGATATCAGTAAAAATATTATATCGCCGCTGATCTTGATATGTACTGATACTGTTATTTGTGGCGGAAAGAAGCGACATAATTCATCTCAGAAAAGTTCAATAAAGAGAGGCCTTTTAGTATCAAAGAAAAAAGAGCTGGCTGTCTTATTTTACCTGCATGCACTCCACGACATGACAATGACCGTGTCGTGATTGAAACAGGACCACATATCTAGGTAGATACGATACATAGATAGCACACACCACACCAGCCCGTCGGCGGCGTCGCTCCTACCTCCACTGACAACTCCTCACAATTCACAATCCATTCTCTTCACAATCTCTCATAAAACTTGGAAACCCAAAACAATAAGAAGGATAAAAAGAGTCTAACAACTAACAGTACCAATGAAAGTAACGGCCTCCCTGTTACTGCTCCCGGTTGTGCTGTCGGCGTACGCCAGTACCGTAAATGTAAGGAGCCATTTTGGTTTTGGCGTCTTTTTCATTTCACATCATTGGGACATTATTATTTTTTGCACACGCATCACACTCATCTTTCGTGTTACTGTTTTGTTTTTATTCCCCCAACATTATTACTTTCATTAGGGAGCAGTCTACAACTACGCCGGAACCGGACTGTGGTCGGACCCAACCGTGGGTTGGTCCCACTCCGCCCTCCCCACCATCGCCGACCAGCTGTGGATGAACACTGGCCATGCCACCATCACCATCCCCTCCGATTATACCGCCGTGGTCGACAAATTGGTCGTGGGTAGACATGCCGTCGACACCACCGTGATCATTGACGGGGGTCTCCTCGAGGTCGGGAACGATGATGGCGACGTTCTGTTCGTGGGGCAGTACGAGGACGCCGCGGGCACGGTCAACCTCAAGTCCGGACGGGTCCAAGTCTCTGGCGAGCTTGCTGTCTCCGTCTCCGGCGGGGGGACGTGGGTGCAAACCGGCGGCACCGTCGTCGTTCGCAATCGATTCGTCATCGGACGGTACAACAAGGTCGAGGCGGTGGGATCGGTGACTTTGCGGGGGGGATCCATCGTTGCCAATCGATTCGACATGAATCAACATTCGTTGTTGAGTTTGGAGGGAGGGATTTTGGTATTGGAGGGAAATCACGTCTCCAAGATTCAGGGCCACGTCAACGCCGGCCGCATCGTCGGGAGTCCGGCTCCCAAGATTATTTATGACACGGACGCGGAGGGGGCTGGACGGACCTACGTTTACTCCAAGACGACGCAGTTGTACACCAACTATTACGGCCAGAAGGAGAGTGCCGCAGCCAGGAAAAATCTTCGTCAGCGCACTCTGGAGGAGACCGTTGAAGCTGAAGCCATTCCATCATGGTTCAATCCCACTGCCTGGCAGCCCGGCGGCCTGCCCGGACCGGGCTCCGAGGTATGGATGAATCACCCGAACTCGGACGCCCTCATCGGCCCCGATGAGGTCGCGACAGCCGACAAGCTCGTCGTGGGACGCCATGCGCTCGACGTTGAGGTTGCCATCGACGGCGGCACGCTCCTCGTCGGCGACGAGGACTCCGCGAGCGCCATCCTCTTCGTCGGACAGTATGGCGACGCGAGCGCCACAATTACGCTCAAGTCCGGCCGCATCAGGGTCGCGGGAGAGTTTGCCGTGGGCGTGAGCGGTCCGGGAGCGTTCCACCAACTTGGCGGGAGGGTCGATGTTGCAAAGTCCCTCAAGGTCGGTCGGTACAATAGCCCGGAAGCCGTTGGGTACCTCCTCCTCAGCGGAGGAGAGATACACGCCGATAATCTCAACATTAACGATCACAGCACCGTCGATTTACGCAACGATGGCTTCATTTCCCTCGACGGCGACCTCAGGTCCAAGATCCAGGAGTATGTCGACGCCGCGAAGATCACCTCCCGCGGAACGAACGCTGTCGCCGTCACGTATGATGCTGCGACCTCGCGCACCTTGGTGCAGGGCACGTGGGACGTTCAGGGCATCCTCAACTTCTCGGCCGAGCGGGTTGGTCCCCGAATGCCCCAGATCAGTCGCGACGTCGTGCGTATACGCGAATTCTCGCCGGCGCCGGAAGTCGGTGTCCACCCTCGCATCTTCTTCGGACCCGACGAGATCCCACGTGTCCGAGCCTCGCTGGAGAACACTGCGGTCGGCCAAACCGCCCTCGGCGCCGCTAGGCAAATCACTGCGCTTTTGAATTACGGCCGGAACCACTGCGGAGGCAAGTGCTACAACGACATACCCAACGAGGAGAAGATCCTTCCGGACGGAAGGCAGAAGGTGAGCAACGCTGGATTGTTCCACACGAACCCCACCTACGAGGATTTGGTCGCAGGAGGCTGCGACGTCGTAGAGAGCAAGGACGGCACGCACTGGAACGTTCTCGGCGGCGGCATGGCCATCGAGGCGCTCGACCTCCTCATCTTTCCTGAGCGCGAAGATGCCGACCTACGCAAGGATCGATTGGCCACGGCCATGCACACCTGGGCGGGATGTGCCCTATCCAACCCGAGCTTCGTCGCGGACGGTGCGCACGGGAGTGCCTCACGCGATTTCTTCGGCGGTCAGCATATGGCCTTCGCATACGATCTGGCCCACGGATTCATGACCGACGAGCAGCGCGGACGCGTGCGCAAGGCGATTGCGACGATGATTTGGTTACCGGAACAGTTCACGGGGATTACCGGAGAACCTTATGCCACGACTACGAACTGGGTCACGATTAATAGTTTCGTTCCGATGATGATCCTCGCAATCGAGGGTGAGACGACGGTGGAGGACAACGGGTGGTCGGCTGAGGACCTAACAACTTACTTTGACGACATAATGGCCGCGACGTACAAGTTCTTGACGTACGGGTATTATCCTGAAGGGTCGGGGTATGAGGGCAGCGGCAAGAACTACCAGTACAATGTAAGTGTTGCGTGTTGGGGAGGATATTATATGCACATCAAGTGCGGCACATTCAAGACTTATTTCTGACATGCATTCTAGTCACTAAATTGTCTCACTTATTTTGCCTTCTTGGTTCTCTCCTTCGTTTTTCAGGCCATGTTTGTTGCATACGCCAAGCGTGGATACAATTTTTTCACCCACCCCAATGTTCAGGCCTACGGCAGGAAGTTCTTGCCATCACTACTTCAACCCTACGGGCACTTCATCACGTCCTACGATACCATCGGAGGCACCGGCCTCGACGCCGAGTGGGGAGGCATGAAGTACCATGCCAATGACATCATTGGCCTGAAGTGGGCGTATCCTGACGATCCCTCAGTCGACTTCATCTACCGGCAGTACGTGGAAACACCGTACCGCACGGTGGATGGAAGCAAAGCTGCGTTTGTGGACGTGTTCGAGCAGAAGATCACCCCGAGATCTACCTACGCGAATGCTTTTCTGAGTCTCCTTATCATGCCGAGTGATTACGACAGCGACGGGGACTTTGAATCCAAAGCTGCGGAAGCGCATGTTGATCTTACATATTATGGGAAGGAGCGTGGGCTTGTCATTGCCCGCAGCGATTTCTCGGAAGACGCTTTGGCCTTGAACTTTCACGTTCGCCAAGATATGGTAAGGAACGCTTATTGTTTGGACACAAGCAACTGGGGCACATAACCAATTTCCCAGCTAGCTTACCTGGAAAGTTCACTTCTCACCTACCCCCTTCGCCTTGCTTGATTCTCAGGGCGGCCATACCTACGGAGATCGTAACAGCTTCACCCTCAGCGGACTTGGCAGAGTCTGGATTAGGAACCCCGTTGGATATGTCCCAGAGACCGAGTGGAGCTCAGCTATCCTTGTGAATGGCGAAGGCATAACTATTGCTCCCCAGGACGGCCGCAAAGCCCGAATGCCGGGGCGCATTGCATCCCATCAAGATTCCGCACTAGCAACTTTTACTACTGGAGATGCAACCTATGCATACAATGTTGCTTGGAAATGGTGTACATGCCGCCATGTTGGAAGCAACACTGGCATCGGTGGCTGGGATCCGGTCATGGAGAGCTGGAACGATTTTAGGGCGCCAACGAACCAAATCAGCGAGTTCTACGGCGATGTCCCGTTCGTTGACTATGCTCATTGGAGGTACGGTGGCTTTGCGGAGGGTATTCACAAGCAGGTGGTGAATGATCTCAGCCAGGTCTATCGCCAGGCAGGAATGATTCGAGGAGAGTACCCGTATTCGCTGATTGTTGATGACCTTCACAAAACGACTGACAGCGCCGAATGGCAGTGGCTGGCACAAATTCCGGAAGACCTGGTAATGGTACCAAGTTCGGATTTCAGTGGTATCAGCGAGAACCTTGATGCTGCCAGGGATATTGTATTCAAGGAGCCAGTCGCAACGGGCAACAGAAAGCTCCTCGTACGTATCCTCAACGCTGAAGGTTCGATGCCACAAGGTCTTGCTGAATTCGAGGAGAAGTTAGGAAACCTCTCGGGCGGGCTAACGGCATGGCGCCTTATTATTCGCCGAGTTGCAGACCGCCCACGCTTCCGCGTCATGCTATATCCTTTTGAGGATGGGAACCAGCCTGTTCCCGATTACTCTCAAGATGGCAGTGGGGCCATCACACTCAATTTCGATGGCAACACTGCCGATACAATCAAATTCCATCCGTCCACACAGATGGTTGGGGGAGATGATGTCGAGATTACTGGAATTGAGATTACTCGATCGGATGGTACACACATTATTGACACCAGGAATCAGGCAGTGCCAATGAGCATCAGAAACTGACGACGTGAACACAGAATAAACACAAGAAGCAAATAGGCTTTAAGCCGGGATGAACTAGTAAAATAACCCTAAAACAGTTTCATGAAACTTTAGTCAGAGACCTTCTTGCCAATAGCCCATTTAAAGTCAATATCTCCAAGTCGCGCAATTCTGTATTCATCCAACACCATAGTATAAGGGCCCCTCCCTTTCTTAGCCGCCCTCAGATTCATCCCCCATTTGCCTGGCTTTGCATTATCCCCGTACTGTTGTGGGTCATTACAATGGCCATTCGCCTCTAGGTTAATGATTTGATAAAGTAGAGCCATACGATAGAGGCATCATGTCAGGGCAATGGTAACATGATATTGGTCAACAGAGAATAATCATGGACTTATCCCAGCTGGATTTAGGCGAAAGACCTCGCTTTGACTTTTTGCATCCTTTCGAACCCATCACTCTTCAGGGTGTGCTGGAGAAAGATTTTTCATCAGACGCCCCGTAATAACATTTGAATCATGGGGTAAGAAAACAAGGAAAGGACTCAGAAAATCTGGTCTGCTTGATTATTGAACATGGTACCGAAGGGGCGTATTGTTGTACTTGCACTCTAGGAGTACATGAGAGATAATAATATCCGCACGGATTAAACAGCAGTTTTTCTTACAGTTACAAGCACGACCAGCTACAAGAATCTGAAAAAATATGCGGGAAGATACATTGCATTTATGGTGGTTACAATATTTCATTACATTTTTCTATCATATCAACCTGTCGTGAAAAGTGATTTACACTAAATAGTCATCAACCTTGCCTTATGCAATTAGGCTGCCATGGCTGCATGTCTTTTTGCTCGTTTCTCGAGTTCTTTCGTAAGGGCGGCAGACACCTGAGCCAACATTTACACTGAAGGCGAAATTCTTAAAGCTTAAGCTCGAAGGAATACAGGAATTTTGTTTGCTTTGTTATCAACAGATTTGGATTCAAAACGATTGCACGAAATATGCTTGCAAAATTGTCAACAACCGCAAATTTTGCATACGGGACGTCACTTGAGGATGGAAACATTGAAATGCCTTCCAAAAAGTCGGTTTTGATATTAGAAGCAACGTTTCGATCGACGCGCTGGCCATAGAGCAAGCTTTTGAGCAGATTTCTGAATGTCATTACAACAAAGAAGAGACAAGGAATGAGTGTTTTTGTACCATGGGTGTCGGACGACAACTTAGCTGTGACAAGAAGTGCAATGACGCCCAGCTTTCAGGGAAGGACGCATGTAAAATCTTTGCAACTCTGTAACCAGAATTGCTCGATGCCATTATATGGTATCATGACGTCTGAATAAAAAACGATGACCCCATCAATTTCATATGGTCAAAACCTCATGCAAAGGGATGAACAATTCTAAGGGAGCAATGGTCAAAGAGATACAGCTCTGTTGAAGACGAATGAAACTTTCGATATTTCAAGAGAGCAACACTAAAATGGTACAAAAGTGCATGTTTTGATCTTGAATTCTCGTCGGGTGTAAATTATGGCGCAGCATAGTTGAATCATACCAATGCATAGATCAGGAGACACGGTACTACGAGAAGTGCCGATAAAGATCGAGAGCACACCATTAAATGGCGGCCGTCTTGCATCATATTTCAAAGAGGCGAAGGCTTTCGGAGAATGAGATGGGTCCCACTCAAACCGCGTCGAGAGACACGTTGTGAGCCTCCAACTACCTAACCCACCACTGTACCCACGACCACGACCGCTCTCTACCTACCTACCTACCTACGGAAAATCCTAGGTCATGTACGAATTTCAAAGAAATCATCTCCCCATCGATGTACCCCACCAGTATTGTGCCGCGTCATATCAAAACAATCTCGCATTAATCCGAATAAAAAGAAAACGCTTAAGAGAATTCTTAGTTGAACAACAGAGAGTGATTGTATAATTCAAAATTCAACACGCAGTGCTTCTTCTTTGTCTGATGGGATAAATAAAAAGAACATACTTTTATGAACTACAAGGGTTCGAAAATCATCTGAACAAACCAAGGTTCTGAGATATTGGTACAAAAATGTGCCAGAGATGCAGTCGAAGATAGATGCCAAATTTGGTCCGCTCGAAATAGACGACACAAATCATATTTATTATCACAATCTGGTCTTCACAAAATGAATCGAATTATTTCAAAAAAAATTCGTAGAGGTACGTGCCATATTTTGATATGAGATGGACTTGAAGTTGTCTAGTAATTGTTGCCTCCACAAAGGCATTCAAGAATTAATTGATTTTGAAGACCGGGATACTTGGCATAGCACGCAGAGCCCTATGTACTGTTGTAGGTTTGGGGATAGAGCCCAACACAATAGGAATATCAGATAAAGAGTACCTATTCATAATTATCTGAATTGACATGATAGTAATAGTAATTTTGAAAATCATTCATACTCTTCTGGTAGGCAAGCGAGCTGTCCTTTTTGCTACTTAATAGTAGCATTGATACTCTTATTGTGATGAGTGGTCATGCTTTCGAGTCCTCCCTCTTGAGACCATGTTTTTCAGAGAACCTCTGCCAATGCTTTTGGCTTGCTCGTTTGTTTTATGTTTCGTAGGAATAGTACCTATCTCTCTAGCTCTCTCTAGCTCTCTCTTGAGAGGTAAACTTATTTTAGTCCGATTTACCGAACAACCCGCAACGACGCCAAGCAGCGCTTCATTATCAACTAATTTACCAACCACGGCAGTGCACCATGTCTGATGATGAGGAAGTCGAGCATCGGCCGTCCCTACTAGATGCGATCAACATCACCGAGGACCTTCTCAAACATCTAAAGAGCCAAATCATTGCCGCTGGCGAGAATGATGCTCTTGCAGCTAGCTCCATACTTTGCAAAGGTGGGCAAGGAGAACAGCTCACGAATTATTTGAATTGGATACGACGTCGAGCTGAGGGAGAGGCCTCGGAGATTTGGACAGATCTAGCCTCCTTCCTAGAAAATCACAGCACGTGGCCTAATACTACAGCTGCATTTTAGGATATCTTTCACAGCAAACTAAAAGATCTGGGGGAGGCAGATATCGATTACAGGCGCAAATGCATCTTTCGCACATTCGAAGACGAAGAAGGTGACAGCACTCTATTCCACCAAGTGTGCAAGCTAAATCCTCCCGCTGAGGTGAT
>JALLBF010000135.1:0-13469 GCA_036939945.1 Thalassiosira sp. AJA248-18
GAGATAGTACAACATGCGAACATCGGGCAGACGGAGGATTCACAGAGGATTCATTCATTTTCACCATCACAACAACAGAGACAACAACAGAGACAACAACAGAGACAACAACATGAGTAAAGGTTTGAGTTACGGCTTGATCAATTATGGTAATTGGCATCATCAATCTCCCCAGGGCTCGCCGAAGAGAGGTGCTTCGCAAAGCCCAGCCAAGAAACAAACAAAACCGGTCTTGAAAGCATCCTCTCTCCAGCAGTTTGCGGGTGATACAGTTAGATCTAAAACAGTGAAAGCTTGCCAAGAGAGAGATCCATTGAAGACCGAGGAAAAGACAGACAATGAGCCGACTGACGAATCATTGCTTGCTTCATCGCGTCCTCCAGCTTCCCATCGCCCAGTCAACTCGAGATGTCAGCCGAGGGTTACTTTTGACTTTTGGCATTCTGCCCAAGTGGTATCGTTGTACAATTCCGAGGAAAACGCAGGGAACGCCGTCACACCATCACCATCACCATCAGTATCACCTCTCACACCGGCCAAAATGGTCCGGCATTCTCTGGCCGCGATGACCATGGCCCTGGATCAATTCCCTGGGTTTCTCCCTCTCACCCGCTCCACAAGCATAGATGCCTCGTCTTCCTCTCTCAGCATTTTATGCAAACCAAACCCAGTATGATAGATTTGAGAAATTGTGTGTCAATGCGAAATAGGAGAGCCCAAAAGTTCCGCCAAGAGTGGAAATGAATTCATGATATGTGTGTATTATCGTTGCTACAATGACTGAATAAATAATAGTGTGTTGTGTTGAATGAAAGATGCTCCATACTATAGGAAGTGTTCCGCTTAAGGCTATCACACGTGTGATAGCCTTAAGCGGCTAAGGTATTCTAACAGGAAGATATTCATTTGAGACAAGGAATTTATTTATATTATAATAGACTGCTACTAAATACTGTGTTTATCATTGGCACTGCCAATAAAAATACTACGACCTTACGCTTTCATAATGTCTCCACTCAACTGGGCATAATATGTAGTTCCTGTGCACATTTTCAGCCCTGTTCTGGTCATAAAACTCATTTTACAGGACGGGCAAGTTTCATCATCGAGACGCTCCCGATGAACTGGTGCATGGCTACTACACTTAGCGCAGTGGATAGTGTGGAATATATTGGTATTGAAAAATAAAGAAACAACATATCAAGACCAAGTCATTCGTCGAGCCAAGATGCAATTCAACTATCAGATTTTGCTTATTTTCATTGTCCTGTCCTGGAATCTTGATCTTGATAACGAGAAGCTCGCTCACCACCCTATATTCAGAGCCACGATGCTGGTGTAACGAACTGTTCACGGCAGATTTTCATCGACCAAAAGACACTATCGCCTCATTAAAAGAACACAGAGACATCTGCAACATCTACCTTCAAATCTATTTCCCATTGTAGACAGGGACCCATCCAATCCATCAGAATATTACACTTTGACAATAAAATTATCAACTAGCCGTGCCAATTCATTCATTTCGGCATCGGACATCAAAGGCGTATCTGCCTTCGTTCGCTCAGTACGCCCCGATCATACCTCCCTGCGAAAGCTGCCATCCATGTCCGACGACCACCTTCTCCTTCTTCGGTTCAAGGCGCCCATAAAAATTAAAACGCAGGATCACGTGGACAAGGACGGGCAGGACGGCATGTTCGATAGCTTCTGAGCAAGCCTCACGATTGGTAGGATGACAAAATCACAGCTAGAAATGATTGAAAAAACATTGCCCCTCTACTCCATCTCAACACAATGTAACGAATGATGTGTTCAAGTCGATGCAAATGAATGAAGTCCCTCGTTTTCTACACGATCATAGTGTTTATCAATTGCCGGGAGTCATGTCATAAGTATCTAGTATTGCATATGCCAAGTCACACCACCGTGCTCGATCTCTTTAAGAATGAGATCATCGAACTCATGGTCCGTATGTTCTTTTTACCCAAGTCCAAGCTATCATTGCTGTGCGAAGGAGCAGAAGGAACATAGCAGTGTCTGACGGTGAGAGTGATGTGGAGATAGCACCGGCAACTACAAGCAAGAGGCAGAGAACACTTACCAAAGATGACGACGACGACACCGATGCCAACCCTGAATCATTATCAACGCTGAAGCTTTTCGATCGTGGCGTGCTATTTTGAATTTCCTCAATTAAATCAATTCTCGGGTCCAAGATCTTCTTTGCCGAAAGTTCTCTTTGGTATATTTTCGTCAACAGCGGATCATCGGTTTCCTCATAAGTGACTCCTTTCATAAAGTCTGCGCATGCCAAAATGGCCAGCATGGGTATGAGAAGGTATGATTTCAGAAGGCAGGGAGATTACATATTATGACCGAAAACAACTCACCTTGTCTCGTGGATGAAGGTGCTTCCGACAGCATCTTATGCACCAATAGTAGCCGAGATTCCTTTCGTCTGACGTTATTGTTGATATGCTTCGACACCCTATCCGGATCACCACCAGAAGGAAGTTTGGATGTTGGAGTCTCGTGTTCTCCCGTGGCAGGTTCAATCAACACTCCAGGCGATGATGGCCTCTGGTGCATGTTCCAATCGTGGCAAATTAGAGGCTCCTCGTCTCTGCCGGGTAGTTGGCATGCAGCCTCTTTATCGTTGTTTTGAGCTGATGTGATGCCTCGTGAGGTATTACTCCCTCTTGGGCCACTCTCGTTGATTGAATCCGACAATACATTTAACGAATCTCCTTTTCCTTGACAAACAATGTTTGATACAATCAAGGCCTGCCTTAGACCAGTCTTTTGTGCTGTGATTTGCGAAGCATCACACTGCTGTGAGATTTGGGGAGATTGATGCCAATAACCATAGTTGATCAAGCCGTAACCCAAGCCTTTACTCATGTCGTGTCCTCAATTTAACAATCCGGAAGTAACGAAATATCTTGGTCGCTGGCGATGATCGGAAATTGACAAGAATACATGAACTGAGGGACGACCTTTATGCAATCAACAAGCGGTCAGTGTCGGTGAGAACAAGGTGGATGATTCGTAGTGGCGAGTTGTGATTTTGCTAGACGCTCTGCTATTATGGCCACCGAGGTTGGCCGTTGGATTGCATGCATAGGTAGGTAGGTACATACCTATGTAGGCATAATTTAGGGGGGACTCGTGGGGCAGAACGACGAAAGGCCAGCTGAAAAAGATCATATCTCTCTAGAGAGAACAGCAGGAGAACAGAAGATGAGTAGTCTGAATAGATATCTATCTAGAGATGAGATGACCTGCTGCATGGACAATTAGCATGGATCAATCTGGATCAATACATCAGCAATGAGCAATCCAATGATATATTAATCGGAAGTCGGGGTTATGCATTGCACTACTTATCGATAATCACTCATTGTTCTTCTATCCCAATTACTGGTGCAGCGGATGCGGATAGAATAGTCGAAAATGATTGTTGTATTTGTCGTCGACACATCACCGAGCATGGCCGCGCCATCAAACAATGGCGGCGTCGGTAGTACTGCTGCCAAGGGAATATCACGACTGGACGTAGCCAAAATGTCGGTTGAAAACATGGCTCGAAGTATGGACAAAAGGATAATGGAAAATAACAGGTCAGTGCTATTGGCGGCTTCGGCACAGGCGGCTTCGATGTCAGTGGGTAAGCAACAGAAGCAGCAGCAGCATGTTGGGAGGTTGGAACAATTTGACGAGTTTTTGTTACTTAGCTCGAGTTTGCAACCGGATATAATACCACAGGCTTCGCCATCAAAAAGAGAGTCAGGTTCAACATCTAATCCTTTGGATAGGACACCTGATTCACCAGGTAACTATGTACCTTCCATGGAATCGGCAGAAGCGCATGCCTCCTGCGGTGCAGGAGGGCGTCTTTTGGTAGGCTCCGTGGAGGATGAGAGGGGATCGCTCAGTATGATGGACAGCGGGGGTACCAACTCTGGAATATTGGTGCCTCATCCACCGGATCGATCCGATTTTGAGCACGAACTGAAAAGGTTGAGGACGGCCACACTCCCGTCATCCTCGGATAAAAAATCTGGAAAGAAGTTCCCTGAATGGGCTGGTGGCGCATATGGACTGAATGCTGCTCTTTCTCACGGACTAGGGTTACTATCTCGATATCGGCTTACTCGCGGAAGGATTGTCGAGCATTTTGGCATGGGCCGTTTGCCATGGATGGAGCACCAAATGGCCAAGTTGTCGAGCAAAGGAACTGGTTCTCCTGGTAGTGGTGCTGGAGGAGGGGTTGATATGAATGCCGGTAAATATGACTCGCCTTTGCAGCCAGCTTGTCTGGTATTGCTTACAGATGGAGAGTGTTTGCGTTTACCTCCAGAAGAGGGAGGCGGGAGTCTTTCTTTGAGGTTTAGTATGAACCCTTTGAGGGAATTTTACAGAGAACGTGAGTACAACACCTTTTCATTGCAATGGATAAAAATCACATCACTTGTTCACTCGCTCATGATCCATCAAATCAATGGCCGCTACCTCTACATCAGCTTTTCGATGGGATCAACGAATATTTATTTTACACATTGCGGATGCCACTACCCCGCCGTTACACAAATCTCTGAGGGCACTGTGCGAAGTTACCGGGGGAGCCTACATGAGAATCAGCACTTCGGTGCCATCTCTATCAAAAATTTTATCAAGGATCGCTCCTCCTAGACCACGACAGCATTCAATTGTAGATCCTTTGCGGTTGCCTTCGATGCCCAATCCAGCTCAGTCTGATGACACAACTAATGGTCAGGTGAATGCCCCGTCGAACGTATTTGTCAACGGTGGGCCGGTGTGTTCCTTCCAATGTCTAGAAGGCTCCAGCGGCATGCCATCGTTGCATCGCGCCATGCTTTTATTTGCAGGAGCATGTGAGCAACAGCGCTGGATTCTTAGTTCTGAAGCATTATCACCAAATCAATCACAAACAAAATTTGTCCAAAGCCCCATTTGGTGCATACCCGAATCACATTTCCCATCCAAGAAGATTGATTCATTGCCCCCTCGGCCATCTCAGCCGCTGCTTCATTATTCCAGAAATTATCAAGCTGTGGGAGGTTTAGGTTTATTCGATCCATACTTCGTTATGAAGGCATTGCATCATTTAGACCACCTCCAGGTATCAATTCGACAATTACTCGTTGATTCAGGAGACAACCCTCCACCAATAGTAAATCGCATGCTTCAGAGAGATGTTTACATATGTGATTGGTTGGGAGGACATGAATCTTCATCACGAAGTAGTTCGAATGAGCCATCGAATGCTACCGGTGCACCGAGGACAATGGCTGGACGTGAACATTTCCCCATCTGCATTCGAGGAGCAGGCAGGCCAGCGCTTTCTGAAGGAGGCGACAACATTCTTAATATCGGGATTCTCCATGTTCCTCACAATTGGATTCAGCTTAAAGATGTTGGTTCATCAATAGTAGACAGGCTACCGACTCTGACTTTACTACCACCAGATGCACATATATTGATCCCCTTGCTCATCAAGGTAAGAGTGTTTCGAAGAGACACACATAGATCTTCGTCATCATTGAGCTAACTAATTTACTCCTCTCATTCCACCATGTCATTTTTCCCACTTTCAGGTGGCTGAGCTTGAGCTTCGGATCCTCAAGAAGGCAACCGAAACTAAAGAAGTGTCGAAAACGGGAGCAACAGCAGGTCTGATCAAGAAGAAAGTTAATAGTGCCACAGCCGCAAGAGCAATTCACTTGGACGATAATTGGAAGTCTGACTTTCGTGCATATCTGTTTAGGCTCCCGCCGTACTACTTGCCTGCAATTCGACGCGTTCTTCGCCCAATGCTGCCCCCGAGTGTGCTGTCATTGCTAAACATCGATACTAACGAGTCTTTGCCATTAAGTAATATGTCGCCAACATGTCTGCTCAAGATTCAAAACGGCGAAAAGGCTGCAAGAGATGGTCTCGATTGGGTTCGTGGTATGGAACAAAATCTGCGCATGCGCAAGGCTCGATCCATACAGGAGATGCAATTAGCATCTAATCAGTTACAAACAGGTCGCAACTCATCTACCACAAGGAAGGATGTGGATTTTGGTTATGGCCAATATGACCCTCGGATGTCAGAACACCAATTCTTGACCTCTCTCCGCAATCTCCCACCTCCTTGGAAGAGGGGCGAAAAGGAGTTGAAACGAGATAGCTCTCACGCTAGCCCAATCTCCTTGCTTCCTTCGTCTTGTCTACTTTCATACTACGAATCCCGTAGACGCTGGATATTCGGGGGCACAGGTCTGTTGACTGAACATTGTGTTTGCCTCTTGCACATCTGGATATGATTTCTAACTACTATTCAATGCATATATTGTTCATTGACACTTCTGCAGGTCTCACGACGCGAGGACTTCACGTGGAAGGTGTCAATAATGATGGCGTCAACACTCATCACTATAATGCAAACCAAAAGGCGGAAGATGAACCACTCATTGCATTGGCAGGTTGCGGTGCAGATACAATAAATCAAACTAGGATATCTCAAATGGGTGATTTCAAAGAAAGGCTGACCTTTGCCCCAACTACCTTTGTTGATTACGGCGGAAGCAGCTCAGTAGGAGGGGCTGCCACAACAGCATCGAATGGATCTCCAAATTATAGTGTTGATGATGATGTTCTTCCTCTAAATTTCTTCGACGCCGCAACGGGAGAGTTTGTGGACACTCCTCATGCAAGGTCCAGAGCCAAGCTATGCATCAATTTCGGCAACGTAAGGAGATTAGTCGGTACAATATTTGCCTGCTGCTGCTGTTGCGATGCCATATTCACCAAAACATTTATTTCAATCTCAAATCACATTACAGCCTTTTCACGATAAACGAGGTGGCACGGTCATCCCAGAGAAGTTCTCCTCACAACGCCCCACCAAACATGAAGGCAAAAATGGTCTACCAACCACACCTCCTGGGTCACCCCCTCATGATGCATATGACTCGCATTCGCCTATTGAAGGTGAAGGAGAAGCTGCATTTACTGGTAATCGGCCGGCGTCTCCCTCTCCGCCAAGGGGTCCCCGCAAGTTGTTAGACTCCAATCTTCTCTCGCTGAGAAAGAAAAGGACAGTGGGGCTACCTCTTGTGACAGGGGAGGAAAAGCGAAGGAAGGCATCACCGCCGGAAGGAACAGCAAACAACCCTGATTCGAAATCTAAACCACACCCACCACCCATGGCATTGTCTCGTGCTCGCCCTCCTCCACCAAGGAGGCATGCGCAAGGATCCCTTGCTGCCCCACCACCACCACCACCGAAACCAATCCAAGCTCAGAAGATGACTCCTCAAAAACCTGCAGCGCCAAAACCTGCTCCACCAAGGCGATCAGGTAGCACTGAGTTATCGTCACCGCAACATCCACGTGGAAATCAAGTACAGAAGAATACACCACAAAAATTTGGAATGCCCAAACCAGGTCCTCCGAAAAGGCAGAGCAGCGGAGAAGCATCATCACCAATCACAAGTAGTGCGCCCTCGAAACCAGAGCAGCAAGAACAAGATATGACAACACAATTGCAAAATCCTGGCGTGAAGCCTAAAATTGCGTTAGCGCCGGGATGGATCTGTGTATGGAGTAAATCTCAAAAAAGGTGGTACTTCTTTAATACCAACACAAATAAAAGTGTGTGGGATCCTGAACACATCAAGGCGTCACATTAAGGAAGAGACCATGATTAATATAAATCCTTATGATTATTTATAAGGCAAATAGAGATAATCTTACTTTGGAAGTTTGTGCGGGCTCTCTGTATGTCTGTGTAGGTTATAAAAAAGGTGTTTGTGCGCTCAATTAGAGTTCCCCATTATATTATTTTGATTTCTGTGATTTGAGTGGGTGCGTCCAATACAAGTTTTCATGTATCACAAAACCATTTGCCTCTTGCCGGCTGCAATTTTGTCAGTGCCAAGTACCAGAATGCAAGAGTTATGCAACAGAGGATTCAAAGTTTGGTTTTTCCATATATTATGGTAGGTTATTCCGGAATTCCGTCCTCGCATGAATGGCTCCTGCCAAAAACCTGACGGGATGACCAAACTAGTGGCTGTGTAACACTTTAAGATTCTTGTTGATCAGATCAGTCTATGTAGATGAAATTAAAGCTACATCGAAAATGCGCAACATTTCATTAACCGCATTTTTTACGCCAACTCTCACCAAAATGTCTGTTGTACACTAACTCCTAGGAATAAATTGTTCAAAATGACTCCTCGCCTTTTGTATATTCATCAACGTCGCTGCCTTTTGTGTCCCACTCCCCCAATCTTGTTGCCCGTTATTACTCACAATTACCATGATATAGGTGTTTGCTGTAAAGGCATCAATAAATGCCGTGAATTTCGAATTGCGAACATCCATCCCCTGGAACTGAGATTGGGCTTTACCACAGCTCAATTTGAACTGCTTGACAATATTGGATATTTTCTCGAACCGATGAGCATCGAACTGAGGAGTTGGGGAGGGGGCTATTTGATTAGAAGCCTTGGCTGCCAGTTGTTGATTGTTGGTGTTGGAAGGATTAGTTGACAGTGTTGCATTTCCTCCTGGACTTGCAGGCGTTGATGTCCCCCCCTCGATAGATGGATCATAGATAGGAGGAGAGGATGTGCTATGAGGGGAGGTTGACATTTGAACGTCGTCGGCAGTCGCTTCATCTTTATTGGCATTATCTGCCCCTCCATCTGCCAAGTCTCCTGCCCCATCGCCAGCGGCTTCGTTGGTATCTTCTTCGTGTTCTCCTGATGTTAGATTGCTCTGACGCCTCCCTCCATCATCAATACTTGCATCTTTCTTTGTCTGCGCATGACTGATTACCAAAAAGGTAGCCCTCTCAAACAAAACTACCTCATCAGCATCACAAATACGACAAAAATCTGACAAATGACTTTCCAACACTCCAATATTTGGAATAAGATTTGTCACAATCTCGCTCCAAGCCTTATACAACGTCTCGTCCCAAATACTCGTCCCAAAGCACTGAAAATGCTGCACCCCCACGCCCAAACAGCTCTCTTCAATCAACCGCTTCCTATCCTCCAAAATCAACTCCCGCTCCTCCTCGGCCACCAAATCCATCTTATGCACCAACACAAATATCCTCGCATCGGGCGAATTCTCCTCCATCGCCTCCAACACGCCCGCGAAGTGATCAAAGTCCTTCTCGGGACAATCGCTCTCAATATCAAACACGTAAATCAAAAGCTCGACACTGCGGAATATGGTCTCGCGATCGCGTTCGAAGTAACTCTCGTAGAAGGCATCCTGTCCGCCGCAATCCCAGAGGTTGAGGACCAAGTCGCCGAGGAAGCGGACGTGATGGTGTTCCACGTCGAGGGTGGGGGAGAGTCGCATGGTGTCGCGGGCTAGGTAGTTGGCGAAGATGATGGATCGCATGGATGTTTTGCCCGAGTGGGCTTTGCCCATGAGGAGGACTTTCTTTTTCGCCATGGTTGCACTGTGATGGCTGTTTCTGTTTTTGTTGTTGTTGTTGTTTGTTTCCTCGCCCACCGCGCCCTGGTATGCTTTGTACGTAGGAATTCGTAGGGCTTGATCGCGCAAACCCCCCCCTTTTACTGACCGCAGCGCCGACCGACGCGCCGATCAACCAGGACAGGATCAACGCCCACTCTCAACTCCGCCGCCTAGCCGTTCACACGAAATAGCTAGTGGAAAAAAATAATGTGAGTGCATACCGGGGAGAAGATTCCATACCGCGTTGGGGCTTTAATGTCGGGGAGATTGAGGGTGGGCGGGGGGGGGGGGGGGGGGGGGGGGGGGGGGGGGGGGGGGGGTGCTCGGGTGATGATGTGATGCCCATCGTTTGTTTACGCGTCGTTTATTGCTATCGTACCAACGCATCATGCTGTGCATAATGCCGGTGCACACATCATTCTTCGCGGACTTGGGCTCTTTCCTCATTTTCTCATATATTCATCTCTTATTTATTTCTTCATCGCCTCCCCTGGTCATAACAATCGGACAATAGACATATTACAAAATCAGCAAAAAGAAATCATGCCTTACGGTGATCCCAAACACACAGTTGTCAACCCCAGCCCGGACGTTGATCAATGCATCCGCTCCCTCCGCCTATCCGACTACCTCGCCGCCGCGGGCATCTCCGGCGGAGCCTGGGCCTACGGATACATCTTCGGTAAACCCACCCGTATGGCATGTGCATCAACGGGTTTGGCACTGGGCATGACATGTGCGAGTATGCTGGTATTACAGAATGGAAGGTCACGATTGAGGGGATATAGGGAGAATGCGAAGGAGGTGAAGAAGTATGGTGCTTGGCCGGTGCAGCCGGAATTAAAGCCGATTGGGGATAGGAGGTTTCCTGTGGCTACTGGGGTGGTGAGCCCGCTTACTAAGCCTCCCCTGAATTGGAGAAATTACGATTAGAGAAGTCAGGTGTATGAAGGTCGGGGGGGGAGGTATTGAATGAGAGGGAGTGTGTAATTTAGGAAAGGTGATATATTATTTAAGGCGTAATGAGGGGTAGGGGGGGGGGGGGAGATGATGATGCGTTGGACATGTATTTATTCATAGACGGGAAGCTGGGGTAGGGAAGAAGTCTAGTCCAGTAGTTTAGCTCCTTTTCCAAGTAATTCAGAAACTTGGTATCGTGCTCATGTCTCATTCATGTCTCATTATTATTTGCTGGAGTGCAGTTTGCCTCAATGAATATCAGTTACCACCCCTGGAGTATCTAATATATGATGTGCACAGAAGATGAGTTCTACTTAGATGCAATGGTGTTGTGCTGACGGTCTCTGGCTCATCTGACTTTCAGTGCCTTGTGTCGGGTGTGGGGCGAAAGCTTGGAAATGCCCCCCAGAGATACATATTGCCACATGGTTTGACTGACTTGATTCACCATCAACCTCTTGCTCGAACACCCCTGCCTGAAACATTTATTAGCACTGTCACCCCCTTTCCATATTCCTACCCTAACGAACGATGAACTGGATGCAAAAAGATGTGGATTTCAAGTTCATTCGTGGGTTGCGATACAAAGCAACACTTCAATTGGCAGGACGTTGTTGGTAATGTACCATTGCTCATTTTTTTGGCCCAGCACTTAAATTCTCTCTCGTTCGTTCGACAGCATGTTCCATCGGGTGAACAAACAACCAACATTGTAGGTTTTTTTTAATGTTTCTACAACGAGTTTGAGGGAGATGGGTATCATGCTTGGTGGCAAGTGGATTGCCACGTGCGCAAACTTCTTGTGACTATCGTTATCGTACGACTTTCTCTAGTTTGTAACGGCATATCGTTTGAATGATGCGATCAGTATCGAGTATGGGTGCAAGAGTTGTAGTAAAAGAAGCGGTCACTGTGTTGGAGTGTTTGGGTCAGAATCAGAATAAGTATGTTGACATTTTCTTTTCTTAAAATGACATGCTATATCGAGACATGCCGTTCTCTGCTCGGATTTTTTCTGAATTTCTGATCCCCAGGTCGATGGCAGGTTCTGAAGAGCAAAAAGCAGCTACCTTCACTGACCAATGGGATGGTAATATCGCGTCTCACGCGAGATTAGCTAGCAGAACGATGATAAACAACAACTGGCAATCACACCATCAACGAACTCCAAATTGATGCCCCTCCAACCCAACGAGGCGATATTTTTAGGGAATGCCAGCCCAATGCCGATGGAGACGTCCAGTGGCTAATATGAAAGCCCTGAATCCTGAACATTCTCTCTATCAGCATAAGGCCGGGGTGCAGGCAGCGGTGCCGGATAAGGCCGGCTACTTGGCAGTATATAATGAGCAATATGATTTGATGATTAAGCTATGGTAGGCTACGGTCCTTCATGAGCGGTCATCGGTACTCTAGAGACTTCATGTAAAAAATTGTTAACATAAAACAATCTCTTCTGTTGTACTATGTACTATTCCTACGTTAAAGAGGGAAAATGGCGGATTCAACCGACTTGGCTGCTGGATTCCTGTTAACAGGAATCCTGCTAAGTCGGTTCTGGCGCGCCCGCTCTCATCAACCCCCATTTCCCCTGTTCTACGCAGGATAGTATGAGTATGTAGTACGTACCTCCGTCGACAATCGACCGCTCTCATCACCCCTCCACCATGGGATCCGATGCCGCTCTATCCTATGGCAACAGGTTGATTGTTGCATCCGATCTGCTGCTGCGGATTGCTTGCATGAGTGTTGAACAAGATAACGGTAGCTAGGTTTTAATATAAAAAAGTTTTACCTAGGTTATTAGACTTTTTACTACAGAGCATGCATTCATCCTCGATCGGCCCTAGGGAATGGATGCGGCCGCTCCGGCGCCGTGGATCCCTTCTAAATAAATACTTAAACAAGAAAAGATAGTGTAGCTTCGTTTTAATTTATATTATTAACATTAAAAGGGCCTCTATCTAGCATTAGTCTACACAAATAAGAATAATTTGATTTCAAATCTCATATTGCCTCAGAAGATGGAAAATTTGATTGCCTTGTAGTAATGCATATGCCACCCGCTGAGACACAGGGCTTGTTTAATACGAGCCGCTGGTTGCCTCTATCGGGGATCAATTCACCCCTAGGCTCACGGCGGCCGCCATGGTTGGTGGTTGTGAGCTGACTTTTGATGGTTTTCGATTAATGTCCGCGTTGAGTACTTTAGAATACCTGTGAAGGCTTTTTGGAAACCACCGCCGGAAAGAGGAAGATCAGAGCTTTCCAACAACACTGCATCAAACACCTGCTAACTATTAATAGAAGAGATTCTATGTTACTTTACACTAAGCCTAGACCTAGATACGCGATCATAGTAGTCATAGCGGGATTCGTGTTAAGTAATGATGTTGTAGTAGACTAATCCTATATATATTCTTATATATATATATATATAATTCATCGATTAGTGCCGTATAGAAGGGATATTGGTGTTGGTGGGCGGCTTAGCTGTCGGCGGTCAGAAATGGAGATGGAGATGGTTTGGTGATATTTTCATCATCACACATGCAAAGAATTAGTCTATTTCAAGCTCAAGACAGGATATTTAATTAAACCAAGCTACCATCACCTTGCCAGACACCTCTATAACACCACGTGATTTTCCTATGTCATTGGATAGAGGGCAGCAGCGGATCCCATGGTGGTAAGGGTGAGGATGGTCGATGTTACCCAGATAAAAGAAGTTCTACGTAGCTCTTCTTACTGTTGTTTTGGGAAGCGTTCGATCTCTTAGTTGGCAATGTCCTGAACATGTCCTGGGCGTGTCCTATGACATGCAAAATGTCCTTGATTTTGGATGATTGAACCGTCTCGTGAGGACATGGGGGACACATGTTGGGTTCAACCCTTGAGTCCTACCTATGTCTATGTCCATCAGCAGGTTTCCTTGGTCTTGGTTCAGACTTAGAAATAGGTCAGACCCGAGATTTAGGTCTAGGTCAGCAAATTTT
>JALLBF010000136.1:0-13438 GCA_036939945.1 Thalassiosira sp. AJA248-18
ATTGGCCAATGTAAGAAGAGATGCAATGTCATTAAAAAAGGTCCATTTTATCTACTCTGTCTTTTTGGCAGATTTATCATCATCACCATTCAAAGGCTTGGCCACGACTGGCTCGGCATTGATCACTTCAACTTCCTCCTCCTTCTTCTTTTCATCATCACCCCCCGGAACAATGAACAGCAGGAGAGTCGCAATTAGCAATCCAAAATGAAGCGCACCATGCATGAAAATCTGCTTGTCATCATCGGCAGTAAGTTCCTTTGGCTCCGCAAACGCCTTTAAGATTGCAATCTTTTGCTGAAACTCGTGGATTTTTCCCGTGGACAGGTTGCTCTGGTTCTTATCGAGCTTCTTTTGCAACTTATCCACCTGCTTTTCGCAATATTCCATTCCATGCTCGAACGACATGGCAAATGCACGATTGTACATTTTACCAATGGTAGAGAAGGGCTCCTTGAAGGAGAACAGTGTTGACATGCGAACGAGGAGTGACAGGAGGCGTTGTTTGTAACGGTCTGCACCAGCTGCATCGCCGTAGGATACAAAGCGAGAGGCGATGGTATCGAAGAAGACGATATTGTAAACATCATTCCCAATCCTGAAGCCGACCTTCTTCTCAACGAACTTCTCCACATCAGACATATCTAGCGAGTCCGACCCCTTGTAGTGGGTGACGTGGCTCGAAAATTTGGAATTCCTATCCATGCCTTTCGTTACAAACAGAAAGCTAGGGAAGCTCTTCACACCCAGAGAAGTCTTCGCAAAGTTCCTATTGCCGTCGTGCCACGTTCCATCCATATCTTCATGAGGATCTTTGAGTTCCAGGAACGCAAATACGGCCCCCTTTCCCTTCTCGAAGGCCTCGTCATACCTCTTGCCGGGAGTCGCCTCCAAATTTTTGCAGAGGGATTCCTTGGCTTCCTTATCATCTTTTTCATGTACGATGACGAAGACGCTGGAGTCGCGCGCAGCATTGCGGAGGTCGTAGTCCTCCTTGATTTCAATGCATTTCTTGACCGGGGCCGACTTCGCGGAGGCGACGGGGGCGGATACGATGAGAGAAACGACGATGATGGCTAGCGTCGCAACGATGAAAGAGCGGCGCGGGGTAGGTGCAATCATGGTGACCAATGTCTTGGGTTTTACCGGCGGTGTACGAATGCAGTCGGCGGAAATCGAAAGATTTTATGTAAGTGTGTAGGCTGAGCGAATTCACTCGTGGAATTTGCGAAGATTATGATGAATTGGATGGATCTTGTTGCGGGCGGGGGGGGGCACCGGGCACCCGGGGGCGGGCGGGGGGACCAACAACGGGCACGTTCAGGGTTCAGGACAGCCGCATATCATAGCCCCCGCGCGCCCCCGCCCAACTCAAGTTGTGTAACGGGCCCGGGGGTCAAATCTTAGGTATGTCCCCTGGGTCAAACGACAACGGAAATAAAAGCCGACACAATCACAATCATGCTCTCGGAATAGCACCATATTAGCTAGATCTCTAACAATCGCATCGGTGCCCCATTGCAAAGACACGCTAAAATAATGGCAACAATACGGTGTGTGTATTGATTTCTTTTGATGGCGTTGACCTCTACGGCTGTCTTTTGTCGTGCATGTATCGTCGTCACGGGCCGGCGCCGCATTGAATTCTCAGTCCATCCACTCCATCAAAGGTGATTTTTTCAACGCCCCCTCCCCCAATTTCAGTTCCTAACATCTGCATTATTACGTTTGGTTTCATTCAGATATTTTCTCCCAGAAGACTGTGACCAAGAGGACACCCCCAATGTCTTCCTCTCACCCAAACCCAGCCGGCCAGGCTATCCACCTTTGCTAGGGCAGATCAGGGGCAGCTTCCCTCTCCCTGGAAATTATCACTTTCGGTTCAAAACTGCCCTCGTCCCGGGCACAGATCGGGATAAAAATGCAGTACCCGTTTGGATGGATTGTGTGGATGATTCTTCGCCTGTTCCCGTGTGGCAAAGTTCAATTATCGCAAAGGTGACCAGGATTGGTATGGACGATGACGATTTCGATGAAGACTTTGCCGGCGCAGGTGTTTCTGTTTCAAGGGCGGAGTCGAATATTTCTGTGGCATCAGTACATTCTGCCCAACCAAAAGCTGTAACTGAAACAACAGCCTCTACGCACTCTATTCAGTCTTCTGATTCGTTGCTTGGCGCATTCGATGACTCTCCCGCCCCCGCGGCTCCAGCTGCTTCTGTGGCGTCTTCAGTTCACTCTAGTGGGGAGAACTTGCTTGATGTGGATAATCATCCTCCAGCTCCTGCCTCTGGGGGGAGCTTGCTTGATATGGATCACCTTGGCTCGGCAAGCGGTTATCGCAGTAGTGGCGCCAACACACCAACATCAGAACACAATGATCTTTTGAACATGTCTGCCCCCATGCCAGCGCAGCCTCGTGCAACTCATCCTGCCCAGGGGGCCCCAGCGCAGCAGCGTCCCCAGCCAATGCGCCCACCACAACAGGCCCCCATGCATGGACAGTATCCTATGCCATACCCTCCACAGGGTCAGCAGTACCCACAGCAGGGGGGTATGCCTCAAAGGCCTGCACCACCACAACAACAGCAACGCAATCCGCAGAATGGTGCTCCTGGGAATTCAAATGCATTTGATAAGTTCAGCGGTAAAACTCTTGATCCGCTTGGGAATTTGAATTGGGGTTTGACTTGAGGTTGATGGATTGTCTGGGGGCTTTTGAACAAAGAACGATATCAACAATCTTAAACGACGCAACCCTCTTTGGGGTGAGGGTTTCAAAGTTATGAATTTTGAGTTGGATGTTACAATTACGAGAGTAATTTAGAGGGAAGTAACTTAATTTTCATTCAGCCATATTGGTTATATTAGGTCATTGCCAATCTGAATATCAACCCGTCATTGATATTAAAGAATTATTGCTCTTTGATTGATATTTGATCACCATAATCATCTGAATCGACCTGAGAGTTCAATGTTTCCATCAACTCATCTAGCTCATCAATTGTTGCTTGCCGCTGATCCACTGCACTCGGCATTTCCGGCTTGGTGGGCTTGCCGTCCTCTGTCCTCGTTGTTCGGAACCCATCCTCATCATTTTCGTACAATTCCCCCGCAAATCCAATTTCTACATTGCGAATCTCACTGGCACCATCAACATCCCGAAACATTTGCACAAATTGGAGCTCCGGTTTACAGTAAGCCACATCCAATTCTGAATCACCTGGTGCAATCCATATTTGGAGTTTCCCCCATACTGGATAGCTGAATGAAGCAGAAATATTGAATTTGAGAAAATATGTTGGCCAAAACATAATCATTTACAATGAAGCAGAAGGACTAACAGTTCCCCTGGACGCAACCGGGCAGCGTGTTCTTCCATCATGGTCCATTGCCTTGCCATTGCCTTTTCAAGGGGGACGTCTGGTTGCGTAAAATTGCATGAGAACCGTGAGATCATGATACATGATAGGCAACAGACAATACACAAAAATTATTGAGATGCTCACCAGATACCCGAGCAACTTTGCCGATGTACCAGAAAGTGTCGGTATCTCCATCTCTAGCATACACATCGTTGATGAGGTCCTTCCCTGCAACAGACTTGATAGATTCAAAGTTTTCTCTCTGCCGGTTAATATTGAACATATTGTATTTCATATCCCTCGGTACAGGAGGTCCCCCATTGAATTGCAAATCCTCATCTTCATCTTCATCAATTAGCATATCCCATTTAGTCTTCGCAGAGATGGCTGACGACGAAACTCTGCTCGCTTGATTTGAGAGGCGGAAGGTCCTACTGAATGCCTGTGCCGATGCCAAGAGGCATAGTAGTAGCATGAGAGAGGCGGGCGCCATGGTGAGAGCTGAGTTTCTCAGAGTTTCTCGATTTTGTGTTTGTGTCAGGTTTGTGTTGCCTGTTGCGTGTATTCACCGTTCCACGTGGCACAGAAAGGGAAATGTAACAGAGAGTGAAACCTTGTGAAACAAAGATTCGCTCGAAATTCGTGTTCTGTCCCAGCGTCAATTCCCTCATTTCGATTTTAATAGAGACGGCAAATCAAGGCACCACATCTATCCGATCTTCACAATAACACCTTTGCTAAACTATCTTTGCCCAGCACCACCATATCTACCGCCCCCCCATACCATGGATGCAGCCGCCGCCCCAACCGGCAGAGGACGCGCCGCCAAGAGAAAGGGTGAGTTAGAACAATATTTTGTGCATCGTTTGGGTTTGGGGATGTTCGTGTACTGCGCCTTTTGGTGGATGTCGATGCTGATGAACAATCATATTGTTATATCTTAATCCCTAGCGGCCGCCAAGGATGCTGCTGCCAGCGCCTCGGACAAAAAGCGCCGCACCACCCGTGCTTCGCGTCAGCCAGTCGCGCCCCCCTCCATTGATCTCAACACAACGCACCCCGCACTAAATAACTTCGATGCAAAGACCATCGCATCCATATTATTGGCGGACAATCCTGACCAGGTGGCATCGGCACTGAATGCGTTGTTGCGAGCGAGCTCGGATGTCGATGTCAATTACTGTCTGGGTTCGGGGGGGGAGAAGATACTGCAGGCGATGGTAAAGCTGTTTGATGAGGCAATCGGATGGGAGGAAGAGGATGGAGTTGGTGGCAGTGACGACGACGAAGAGGAACGCAGCAACCTAGAGCCGAATGTGGCCATGTGGGACGCCGTCAGCCTCTCCGGGAAGCATGCGCGTTGGAGGACCTTTTGTCGTGACAAACTTGCTTCTCCTCTGGCTTCCTCTTCGGATCCAAATAAATTGATTGATCCCGAAACTGATACCAAAATCCTCGATATGATTGTAGCGATATTGAGAAATTTATCGTATGTGGCCCAGAACCTACGGTTTTTATATCATTCTGATGGCATAATGAGAATTTTGACTGGATCATTGTACTACCGAGGCTACGCCGCGGGTGGGGCAGGTGCTGGCGATGATCGAGGAGAAGACGTTACCTCCGCACATCATTCAAACATGTGTGTACACTCCATCCAGACGCTGATCAATATGGTACCGCTTATTGACGTTACAGGACGTCAAATATTTATTGACAAAGTGTTCATGGAAAGCCATGATGCTAAGGAAGTTTTGTGTACTGTTCCACATCAGCAACCCCCTCCCAATGAAGCAGAAGGTGCTTCCGCGGCTGCTGCTAGTAGTATGCCAAAGAAAACAGGATACCCAAAATATGGAATATCTTCCTTCCTTGGATTCGGGGGAATGCACCTCGCTAAGCAATATGATGCCAAGGCTGAAACACTTGATAATATTCCAGATTCGGTCGTCTGGGGACTTGTGGGACCTCACGTTCGTGCCACCCTTGCAATATTTCCTGCGTTGTCATCTATACTTGACCCAAATGATACCACGACCATGAGCACCGCTGCATCAGGCTGGCATCGTCCATCGGTTCAGTCCTTACTCGATTTTTTATCTGCTTTGATTGAAAATCCTGACAACAAGGGAATGTTCCTTTGTGTCCCAGATGCAATACTGCATCGATTGACAGAAATTTTGAACATGCCACGTCTTGGCCCTGAATCGATGGATTATATTGATCCCGTGAGTAACACCGTCACACGAGTTGTGGCATTGAAATTGATGATGGGATACGATGCAACTATTGACAGTGACATGAGAGATCGCGCATGTGAATTATTGGTCAAGTTGACTGATCTGTCTACCAGCATCAAGAGGAGGCTGGGCATGTCTCCATCTATGTCAGGCATGGCACGTAGGCAATATGATGCAACAAGCTCTTCTTTGCAAGAGTCAAAGGATCTGGCACCGTCAATACTTCGATCTGATGAAAGCTCATCACCACGGCGGATGAACATCCGCATGTACGACAGTCTTTTGTCTATGATATCATCGTCGTCAGGAAGGGGGGACGCAGGGCCACTTGCCGTGCGCCTCCTGTCCAATTTGGCTCTTGTACCAGAAAATAAACCGGGCATCCTCTACATGGAAAGAAAGCTTATTGCAATGTCAGGAAAGGATCCACATATCGCGAATATTGCTTGTAATGGCATCTTCAACAGGGTCAAATAATTTCTTTAGCCTAATATCACATTTAATTATACATATATTGGAACACGATCATTCATAGCGGGGGAGGGGACGAGCCACACCACTAGACTGTATAGCCATAATTCATGGCGAGGAAGACCCTCCTTGGCAAGGATCGACCTCGATGAAAGCTGGAACGCTGCCGCTATTCTTATGGTCTTCAATATTGTTGTCATCGGAAAATAAACTGTCGGCACAAGAGTCTGGCTTTGATTGAAACATTTGAGGCATGTTGACAGACCTCACCACATTATAAAGTGAAGTAATTTGTTCGGCATTCCCGATGGCTGATAGCAGATAGGGCATGCATTTGAGGCTCATGTCGCCTCCAAAACAAGATATCTTTGACTTATCGTTCAAGAAAAATGCAACCTTTTGCCTGATCGTATCTTTTTCTGTTTGCAGGAGATTCATTCTGCAAGCCGTTTCAATATCAATCAGGCTCTTCCTGCTTACTTCATTATTGTTCAGATTGAGATATCTGATGCTGTGGTTGCTGCTGAGGATTGCGCCAAGATTCTTTGAATCATACAGTGACAGCATAATGCACAGCGCCCCGACATCCGACATTGAAGTTTGCCTGAGACCTAACTGACGTAGAGAATTGTTAGATTTCAATGCAATAGCAACCTTTGAGACACCCATGTCACCTTCATTAAGGCAAATGAGCGTATAAGAAAATGTGTGTAAGTGTAGTATCGGTGTCAAAAGTGATGAGATGTATTTCAAACAACACTAAAACCACTTACCTATTGGATTTTTACTCATATCTAATACTTCCAAAGATGAGTTTCTAGTCAATGCTGCTCCAATCGCTACTGCTCCTTCTATTCCCAACTGTGTTTCACTGATCTTGAGTTTCTTCATGGTTGTACTGATATCCAAAGCAACGCCGAGAGCAGATGCTCCTCTATTGCCAAGAGGATTGTTTGATAAGTCGAGTGATTCCACCGATGTATTGCTTGCAAGTGCACAAAATATTTTCGTTGCTGCCTTATGGTCAATACCACATTGCCTGAGTACCAACTTTTTCAAGGATTTGATATCGTAGAGGATTGATGCAACTGCTGAAATCTCAGAAGCATTCAAGTCTGCTATTGATATCACAAGCTTTTTTATTCTAGTACTTGTTTTCAGCGATGAAATGATTTGAACAAATGGAGCGTCGCGTCTGTTGCGATTACTATTTTCATCACTTTGTGTATGAGATAGATGCAGCTCCTCAATTTGTGGACATATATCATCTCGCTTCAACATCATCACAATACATTTGGTGCAAGCCTCATCCAAACGGTTTATAGGCAAATGTAGCTCTTTCACGAATGGGTTGGTAAGCAGTGCAGGTATTTCATAACGAATGCCACGGCCTGTAAGCCTCGATGAAGTGAAGTCAACTTTACTGGAAGATGCTGCCATACTTGATAATCTTTCTTTTGGTTGGGATGTTAGCATTAAGCTTTTTATGACAACATTGGTATGATTCCACATTCCACGGCATACCCCGGCGTTGATTGTCGGAGTATCATGTATGATGTGCGACCGAAAAGGTATCAAATCATGCTCAAATGCACCCACCGTTGTGGTAGGCTGTTCTTCGTTCTCGCTTCATTCGTGTGGAGTTCTTGATCTTCATCTTGCCGTCTTCCATCTTCCATCTCCATCATTTTAGGTGTGTTGCTTCTCCTAGATGTGTCCTTGAAAGTCTTGTGGGAGTCTTGATGCTGTGTGGAGTGCTACCTAGGTATGTAGCGAGCTGAGTCGCGAACGAATCCCGGGTCCCCCCAGAGCTAGTTACCCCCCGCAACGTGCCCCCAGGGGGTAGATAAAGATTTAGGGGCTAGCCTCATCTAATCAAAATATGGCGGGGACGTCCTTGATTTAATTATAAAAAGCTAGTAAAAAAGGGGGATGTCTATTAGTATTAGGAAAGGCTGAGGTAAGGGGGGTATAAACATATGGGTGTTTGTCGCAACCAACTGCCGCTACAAAAGCCAAACTTCGTACACCAACCACGCCACCATCACCATCACCATGGCGTCCCAACCAGGCAGAAGCAAAGCTCCCGCGGCAGTATCCGTAGCGACTTATGGAGCCATCAATGCGTCTTCCTCAGACCTATGGATGATTCGTCTACCCAATCGGCTAGCCAGCGCGTGGGAAGATGCACCCGAAGGCACTGTCCTCGGCACTCTCACCTTCACCAAAGGAGGTGGCAACAGCGGGGCTCCACCGGCGAAGCGAGCAAAGACCAGCGGCGCACCTGCACCGTCATCAAAAATATCAATCTCAATAGATCCAAGTCTTGCGGAATCTCAATCGGACCTGCCCGTGAACTACACTCTCGAGGCAATGGTAGGTCGCTCTGTGGGATACCTTTCATGTAGACGTATGAGATGAAAATGGCTCTCTCCGTACCTCTTTTTGTACTAAACCTCATTGTTCCTGAAATACAGACTAAAAAGACACCGGGGTCATTGCACCCATTCACTCGCTGTGCCGACGGGGGCGTATCGATACATGGAAAGGTCAGCCGGACCGCCTCGGCACAGGTAGCACAAGGGGGCACTGCCGGATCATCCGGTGCCAACGACTCACGGTATCGAACCTTGTTGAGAAATCGTCTATTAGATACATCGGTGAACTCGAAGCGGTTTGTTCAACCCGGGGGCGATGCTTCACAATCGGGTCCTTTGAAGGCTGCCACCGCAGCGGCGAGTCTGGGAACTGGATTTGGGGGTAGCGTGGCCCAATTTGGCAAACACATGCTGGATGCCAAAGAACGAGCCAAGGGATTCGGTATGCTTGAAATGACTGGCCCTCCCATCACAACCATTGATGGTGTAAGATCGGCGTTGTTTGAGTTCTTCTCCAAAAGGTCATTTTGGTCCTTCAAAGATTTACGAATGGCCAGTGGGGGGAGATTGCCTGAGCGCGAGACAAAGGAAGTATTACGTGATATAGCTAGTGAGTTATTCATATTTTTGACACTGTGCACATCAGCTTTTTCTCTTCATATCCAATCTCTCACCTTTCACCAAATCTCTCTTTCTCTCTTCTCTTCGAAGGTTATCACCGGATGGGTGAACATAAAAATATGTGGGAGCTTAAATCAGAGTTCAAGAGTGCAGCATCATCGACTGCTGCTTCGAGTTCTGGTGGGGGGAACCAAACGTAATAATTGATTTTCATGCGAATGCAGATAGATAAAATTCTATGAAAGATAAAAAGTTAATCCTTCTAGAGTGCAATCCCAACTAGTGTTTGTTGCCTTGACAACCCTCGTCCTGGGATTCGATGTTTCTCCTTGTGCTAACTAACTCCTTGGCTTCGATGATCATCATGTAATAACTTTATACTCTCTTGCCAAATATATTCTGACATATTTATTGTTGGTCTATGGTTATACTAAAATTTTAGGTATGGTCTGTCCACGACATGTGAAGATGCCATGAGAATGAGAAAACTCCCTCATCACAGTGTAGCACTTGGTCCACCGTTGACCGAGACTGCCAATTTTCCAGCAGAGCTCAATTCCACAGTAATCTCAAAGCTCTTGTTTTCCAATACAATACCCTCAACCTTTCCAATCACCTTATTTTTCTTCGCTGCCCCCCCTTGCACTTGAACGATCGCAATATACGAATCGGATAGCCATGAATCGTCTCCATTGCTGTATGTGATCTTCCTGGTTATGTTAGCAGGGAGAGGCTCTCCAATTTCAATCAGAGGAACAGAAGATTTAGAGATAACTTCCTCTACATCTCCATTCACTTTGGCATTTTCAATCCTACAAATACCAATAGTCAGTGGACATGTTTTGACTTTTGTAGAAGCTGGACCAAGACCAGCTTCGTCGGTCCTCTTTCCACCGTGCTTGGAATGGGTGTCACATGAAAGAATGGACGCGGCATGACGAGCACAGCCAATTGCCACAGCTTCATCTGGTGGAACATCTCCCCTTCCTGCATTGGCATAGCTCCCGCGGCAGTATCCGTAGCGACTTATGGAGCCATCAATGCGTCTTCCTCAGACCTATGGATGATTCGTCTACCCAATCGGCTAGCCAGCGCGTGGGAAGATGCACCCGAAGGCACTGTCCTCGGCACTCTCACCTTCACCAAAGGAGGTGGCAACAGCGGGGCTCCACCGGCGAAGCGAGCAAAGACCAGCGGCGCACCTGCACCGTCATCAAAAATATCAATCTCAATAGATCCAAGTCTTGCGGAATCTCAATCGGACCTGCCCGTGAACTACACTCTCGAGGCAATGGTAGGTCGCTCTGTGGGATACCTTTCATGTAGACGTATGAGATGAAAATGGCTCTCTCCGTACCTCTTTTTGTACTAAACCTCATTGTTCCTGAAATACAGACTAAAAAGACACCGGGGTCATTGCACCCATTCACTCGCTGTGCCGACGGGGGCGTATCGATACATGGAAAGGTCAGCCGGACCGCCTCGGCACAGGTAGCACAAGGGGGCACTGCCGGATCATCCGGTGCCAACGACTCACGGTATCGAACCTTGTTGAGAAATCGTCTATTAGATACATCGGTGAACTCGAAGCGGTTTGTTCAACCCGGGGGCGATGCTTCACAATCGGGTCCTTTGAAGGCTGCCACCGCAGCGGCGAGTCTGGGAACTGGATTTGGGGGTAGCGTGGCCCAATTTGGCAAACACATGCTGGATGCCAAAGAACGAGCCAAGGGATTCGGTATGCTTGAAATGACTGGCCCTCCCATCACAACCATTGATGGTGTAAGATCGGCGTTGTTTGAGTTCTTCTCCAAAAGGTCATTTTGGTCCTTCAAAGATTTACGAATGGCCAGTGGGGGGAGATTGCCTGAGCGCGAGACAAAGGAAGTATTACGTGATATAGCTAGTGAGTTATTCATATTTTTGACACTGTGCACATCAGCTTTTTCTCTTCATATCCAATCTCTCACCTTTCACCAAATCTCTCTTTCTCTCTTCTCTTCGAAGGTTATCACCGGATGGGTGAACATAAAAATATGTGGGAGCTTAAATCAGAGTTCAAGAGTGCAGCATCATCGACTGCTGCTTCGAGTTCTGGTGGGGGGAACCAAACGTAATAATTGATTTTCATGCGAATGCAGATAGATAAAATTCTATGAAAGATAAAAAGTTAATCCTTCTAGAGTGCAATCCCAACTAGTGTTTGTTGCCTTGACAACCCTCGTCCTGGGATTCGATGTTTCTCCTTGTGCTAACTAACTCCTTGGCTTCGATGATCATCATGTAATAACTTTATACTCTCTTGCCAAATATATTCTGACATATTTATTGTTGGTCTATGGTTATACTAAAATTTTAGGTATGGTCTGTCCACGACATGTGAAGATGCCATGAGAATGAGAAAACTCCCTCATCACAGTGTAGCACTTGGTCCACCGTTGACCGAGACTGCCAATTTTCCAGCAGAGCTCAATTCCACAGTAATCTCAAAGCTCTTGTTTTCCAATACAATACCCTCAACCTTTCCAATCACCTTATTTTTCTTCGCTGCCCCCCCTTGCACTTGAACGATCGCAATATACGAATCGGATAGCCATGAATCGTCTCCATTGCTGTATGTGATCTTCCTGGTTATGTTAGCAGGGAGAGGCTCTCCAATTTCAATCAGAGGAACAGAAGATTTAGAGATAACTTCCTCTACATCTCCATTCACTTTGGCATTTTCAATCCTACAAATACCAATAGTCAGTGGACATGTTTTGACTTTTGTAGAAGCTGGACCAAGACCAGCTTCGTCGGTCCTCTTTCCACCGTGCTTGGAATGGGTGTCACATGAAAGAATGGACGCGGCATGACGAGCACAGCCAATTGCCACAGCTTCATCTGGTGGAACATCTCCCCTTCCTGCATTGGCATTCGGAAAGAGCTTTGTTCGGATCAGAGTGGAGGCCGAGGGCATATCACATACATTACCTGCCAACAGAACTACGTCAAAGTCAACTCCTTCCCCTCCAGCGAACGTTTGGAGAAGTGTTTCAGCCTTGCGCATTATTCCACTTATCAACATATCAAATCGCGGTCGACTAATGGGAACATTCATGTCAATCCCTTCAAACAAACCATCCACTGCCACTGTCACAGTAGGAGCACGGGATAGTGTTCGTACTGCCGATTCGCATGCCATTTCGAGACGATGGCAAGCTTTCTTGGAATCTAGCACACCAGATACACGACTTTTGCGTTCGAACATGGATGCACAGTGCTTTGCAAGGGCAGAGATGATGGCACTTCCAGAGCAGGACGAGTCGTTGACGTTGCGGACAATGTTGAGGAGGGTAGAGTTCCCAGATGCTCGAGAGAAGTGCGTAGCCGTGAGGCCGGATGCTCCCCAATCAATGACTAGAGCGTTTTTCCAACTGGAAGTTGTTTCGTCTTTCGATCCAGCAAGGTCAACAATTCCAGGGTGCTCAATTTCCGTGAGGCCATGAGCAATACAAACTGCAGCAGGGTCAGTTATAACGGCCATGACTGATGGTTCCTCTTCGGCGGCGCCTTTCTTTTTCTTCTTTGATTTTGCTTCCTTTGCAGGTTGACGTGCCGCCAACGCCTCATCAATGCCTCGCTTTACAGTTTCGACAATTCCAGCCTGCTCCTCGGGAGTGGAAGCAACCGGAACGCTCACGACGGTACGCAGCTTGGAAGGATGCGCGGAGGATGCATCACATGCAAGTTCCGTCAAGTGAGAGAAAAATGCAGCTGCCTTAGATGCCTTCTCGGCTGAATCATCCACCTTTTCGACAGAGCTGCTACTCCTTACCAACTCACGAACCATGGAGGAGGGATCCTTTGAGATGGGTGGCTTCTTCTCCCTGGCCAGTGCACGCCTAGCTGCCTCTCCAAATATATGGCGGGTTTCTTCGGCATTGCCATTTGCTTCTTCATTGGCCTTGTCTGTTCCCACTAGTGCAAGTGTGTACCTTGAACCTTGTGCATTGGAAATGATATTTGGAAGGGGTAGTGTGTCTACCAGACCATCGGCGGGGATGTTTTTATGATTGAGGTTGCCGATGGCCACTCGGGCGTGCAGGGAACCAAGGTCGATCCCGATAGGTATTAATTCAGTTGGATTGCTCATCTTTATTCTTTGTTGCTGTGCTTTGTTATCTCATTCTCTCATGGTTGGTTGCAGAATTGTGGTTGCGGTGTGTTGTTGGTTGTTGCTGTGGTTCATGCGTTTGCTTTGCTCGATCGTGGTGCCGCTGGGTGGTGGTGGGGTTCCCGCCATTTCGGAGACAAACAGACGATCTGTTGCAGCTAATCCACGGAATTCTTAGTCCGCGGACTAGGCATCTAGTCCGTGGAC
>JALLBF010000137.1:0-13497 GCA_036939945.1 Thalassiosira sp. AJA248-18
GCTCTTGCATTAATTCGCCGAGCGCAGTCTTTACCTGATACAACTCTCTGGATTGCCCTTGTACTTCTTGCGCCAGAACTCAGGCATGCCAGTTAAATTGGGTTGCCGTTCCAACAAATCCTTGAATCTCTCTTGACCATAATGGTGACAGATAAAGCCAGGCTCGATGTTAGTTGAATCAATGCCTAGAATCTTCCCACCCCCTGTCTCCGGAGACGGCACTGTGATGCAGTTAAAGTTCGCCGGGGCACAGCATACTATCATTAATGTAGAGCAGCAGGTAGATGCAGCATTAATGGGACTAATGGAGTTTGCAAATTTGGAACTTTCAGTGCGAGAGCGAAGCTGGAGAAGTAAACATCCCCGCTTTCAACTACCAAACTGTTCTCAAATGCGAGAAAGGATGCTGGAAGATTTCGTTCGCGAGGCACGGGCCCTTCTTTATACTGGCGAAGGACGTTGAATCGATCCCAGCAATCGTCACAGCAGCAGAGCATCTTAGATCGAGGGACAGCGGTGGATAACTGAATGCAGCATTTGCCGCAGTTGCAAGAGATTGATGCCATGATAGGATATGAATACATCTAAGAGTAGCTTCAGATTTATGAGAGGTTTGTTGAGAAGAGTGCGGCGCCTACCTATGCAGTTTTGTCCAAGTAGCTGAGAGAGAGAGCCGCGAGAAGGAGATCGAGAGAAACAGATTGCTAGGTTGCTACAATGGATAATTACGATAGTGGCTCGATCTACTTGATCACTGCTGGATGACGCACCGATCACATCGAAACTGCCATTTTTCATCGGCTTCTCATCCTTTCATTCGCGCGGCATTCGCGCAGCGCGCTGAAGAAACTGCATGAGGTAGGTAAGCGAGGTAGATTGAGTAGGTAGATAATGGTGTCAGATTTCTGTGAGGTGTAGATATCATCTGTGGATATGTAGCTTGATCACTCCTGGGGGAGAGACACACTTGCATAAAGGATTCTTCAATGTATGTACCAGTGAGACTTCTGACTTGTCTTATCACAAGACCTCACAAGAGCTTTCTTTTCCCGTTTGCTTTTGGAGTTGGCTTGCATGTAGTGCCAACTTTGCATTCTACTTGGCGGAAATGCATTTGAGTCGGATAGAAGCCCAGTGCTTGCACTTGACTCTACAACAGTCTACAACCATCATGGCGGGGCGGGCAGCACATCACATCGACCTCTTGCTCCCGACAGCTCCCGACTCAACATCTCTCACATTTGGGTCTAACACCAGAATGTTCTTTGAACGCCGGCGAATAACGACTGCTATATCATATGCAATATTTATTACATATTCGATTTTAAGGGAGCGCAAATTCTCTGGTGCCGTATCCACTCATTATGCTCATGTGCAGCCCTCTGCAAACGACACAGCGTGCAATCCACATGTTGTTTTTACAACATTCATGTGCCCTGGTCCCCGTTGCACAAATATGCGCCAACGCATTGAAAACAACACCCGTTTTGTCTGGTCATCAATGCACGGTGTTGAATTCAAAGAAATGTCGACGTCGTCAGTAAAATGTAATTCATTTGGAATGCCCATTTTAGGGGACATGTATTCGCGCATCTACGATCTTTGTCCATATGCACGAACCTACACGTATCTCAACGGAGATCTGATAAGCAATAGTTTTGTTGATACTGTCAACCATATCTTTCCTGAGGGGTGGAACATGCTAGGAGAGTTTCTAATGGTTGGCAGACGAACCAACGTTCCATGGTCCGATGATTATGATGCTGCACAGGAAGGCTTTGAATTCCGAGCACACTTTGATAGAGGTGAATTGATGGTAGACAATGCAATAGATTATTTCATAATGACCAAGAGGGCATTTGAATGGAACAACACACCACCGTTTGTAGTCGGACGTGCTGGATACGATAATTGGCTTGTGGAAGAAACATGGCTCAACTCCAATCGGCCCAATAGGCGCAACTCCTCCCCCAATGTTGCATTAATTGACGCAACACAAACTATTCAAATGATCCATCAGACAGATCAGACAGATCCGACAGATTCTGGAGGGATGTTTTCATGGGGAGGCAAGGACTCAAGAAAAGACAAGAAGGATGAGCTCTACAATGTATATCTCGCCAAGGAGGGTGGTCCAAATTTTAGGAACTTTGCTCATGGTCATACATCGAATGCGGAATGGGAGACGTTTTGGGACAAGAAAGGGCATATCCGTGTTCGGCACAAAAAGTGGATGATTGTGTGGTGACCTTGCTCTTTACAAAAGCATACTTGACCAGAATGGCGATGAAAGTAGAAAGGCGGTTTCATTTGGACGAAAAGTATAGGAAACACATAGACAATAGACACCAACCTTTACTCCAAGAATGACAATTTTTGATTGGCAGTATAGATCAGCATTCCAGCTCCTCTTGCCATGGCGCATGATATCAATCTTACATCATGGAAGAAAATTATAACATCATCGACGTGTGGACCATGCCCAATGCTTCCTCCCTGCCTGGGCGTCCTCGAGTACGCCAAGGTGACTTTGCACGTTTCCCATGCATGATATAGGGCATTGGCGACATCACAACATGGTCTGCCTCGCCTTCCGTCGTTGATAGACTTATATTCTTTGAGCTTCTTGGAATCGACAATAATGCCAATTGCGCACTGGCCACAAACCAAGATTGGAAGCCTTGATAAGATCAAGACGAGGTAGAGATGTTGAGGCATATTTGCGCCCTGGATCCTCGCTCCTAAAAAAACCCATATTGATCTACCACCGCCTATTTTACACATGGCTTGCCAAGATTTATGCCTACCGTGGTGCGACACCTACATCATGTCCCTCGAGCTTCTTGGAATAGAAAATTATGCAATCGTGCACTGATCCCAAACCCAGATCGGAACAAGATCAGCCCTTGATCAGACCAAGACCAGCCAGCATATGCAGACACTGGGCGTGCCGAGCAGCAGGCCCCACAAGCCAAGACTTGAACAAAAAAGTTGCAAGATCTCACAATCTCAAAGCAAATCAAACACCGCAAAGCTAAAACTAGATACAAACAGTGCTCATCTCTAAACCTTACAAACTGCACTGTCTCTAGCTCTATCCTCAAGAAGTTCATTTCACTCTCTTCACTCTCTTCAATCTCTACAAGATGAGGGGCTTTTACTTCAAAGTGATCGCGGCAGTATTAATCATCATTCCAGCTTCTATTGCCATTGATGTAAGTTGTGTTCACTAACAGCGAGATGGACATTTGATCTCACTTTGCTTAGTCAAAGAAAGCTAACAATCAACCGTTTGCCCTGCATTTCATAGGAGCCATCTTCAACTGCCGTGATGGAAGACCTTACGGAACATCATAACAGGAGCATTGCCCATGATATCCACCGTGTACTCATGGGAAGATGCAATGGCGACACCTTTTTGTGTCCTGCACAATCGGAACGTAAGCGCGTTAGGAGCTGCTACGACTCATTTGATGACTGCGAGTGTGATCTGGGCTACAAAAAGACGAACAAGGCTTGCTACTGTAGTGATTGAAGTCGTCGTGGATGTAGTTCTGGAGCTTGTAGAATGTGGCGTGGGGATTGCAACACAGGGAGCCCGCTGCGGCCTGATCGGGTGCGCGTTTGGTCTCTACGGAGTGGCAGCTGATATTGCATTTATGATAGCGACAGGTAAGTGATTGCTGCTATCCACAAACGTGTTTAATAGCTGCAGTGGATCATCTAAGATCTGCATCTACTGTTATCAGGCGGCACAAACAAACTAGCTGGGGCTGTCTGCAGCATATCAGAAGGGGGCGCTGGAGGCGAGGACGACAAGAAAAAGAGTGAAGCTATGCCTGTTATATTGGAAGGAGTAGGGTCTGCGGTTTGCGAGATCAATAAAAAGCTCGAGTCGCCTGCTCTAGACACAGTGTGCGACTTCAGGGACCAGGTGCAAAAGGCAGACAATGGACTTTTATTCTTTGAGAAACAGCTGCCTTCTCCAGAAGGCCAGGTTGTCTTCCGATTCCTTGAGGCATTCCAACGCGCCATGTGCGGAAATCCTGGCAGCGCATTCTTGGACTTAATTGAGGAAGTGGTGTCGTGCCAAATTGGATGCTCCACTGTCGAAAACGTCTTCTGTAGCGCTCCTAGTGGTGGCGGTGAGGTTGATATTGCCAAACAAGAGATCTCATTGTCGCCTCAAGAGGTCGACGACATGGAAGGTCGTGTCGAATTTGAGAAACATGGCGGAAAAGCCTGCCGCACTCGTAGTGGTGGGCGCGGAAAAGAAGGCTCCACTTTCAAGAAATTCATTGATCACTCTGAAGACGACTGCGAGAGTCTCTGCTCCGATGACTCAGTGAAAGGTCCTGAAAAGTTTGCTGATGCAAGCGGTGTCGATTGCTATGTGAAGCTTTGAGTATTTGGAAGCGATATAGTATCACCTGTCTGTGATTCAGTTTTACGTGTTCAATCCAGGCTAAGATGTATTGATCTTCCATGCCTATTCTAAGAATACCGAACCTTCTCCTTGTCTTTTCCGGCAGGCTACTACTTTGAGCCCAGACACTTAACTTATTGCGGGAGAAATTTCATGTTGTGTTCGCGAGGAGGAAAGGCCGCAATGATTATTTCCATCCAGAAAGCCTTGGGCGCTCAAACACTATAAGTTGTAAATGTGATATACCACCATTGCCATTACCCCTCATTCAACATATCAGAAGTATTATTACTGATAGTTCGGGGACAACATTTCACGGAAGGGAACTTTTACTCAACTACCTATCTGCAGTTTACTTAACCAACATAATCGGAAAGATGCTGCAAGTCTTAGAACCAAGGCACATCTTTTTGGATGATTCAAATAGTTATTTTTTATGTTTTTGTTTCTCAGTATTTTATATCACAGACATTCATAGCCTTTCGGAGCTCTTTTGAAGAAGCTAGTACTTGACAAAGAAGACGGCTGCGTCGCCGCCTCTTGCTGAGCATCTGCAAGCTCTTTCCCAACCTTCTCCACGATAGCTTGTGCCGACTTGGTGGTTTGGTGGTCATCTCCAAGGCTTTGTTGATAGATGGTAAGTGCCTTGCGATATTCTTCGTCGGCACCTACCAGATCTCCACGTTGGTAATGCACATTCCCAATACGCTTGTGCGCTCCAGCAACTTCGGGATGCATATGACCAAACTCGGCAGTTTTGATACCGAGTACCTCGGTAAATATCTCAATGGCATGATCAAAGTTCTCTTTCTTGGCGTGGATGAGAGCAATACTTTTCATGGTGGGGATAACATCTGGATGTTTTGTTCCATATGCAGAGCGGTTGAGACGAAGCGCCTCCGTATAGTAATTCATGGCCCCATCAAGATTCTTTTCAATATAATGAAGACTGCCGATGCAAACCAACGTCGTGGCCACGGTCGGGTCGTTTCGACCAAGAGTCGTTTGATATATCTTGGCCGAGTTCTTGTAGCAACGCATAGCCTCACTCAAATTTCCCTCTCGTTGATGTATGCCGCCAATGTAATGCAAGACCTGCGCCACCTCGGGATGGTCAGTGGTACCAAATGTCCGTGTCGCCAAATCATATGCCTCGTGATAGTGAGACATGGCCTCTTCCAACTTGCCCATCTTGGAAAAAATTCCACCAATCCTTGATAGAATCGACGTGACCACGGGTCCTGACCCCTTCTCATTGAAGTTTTGACGCATAATGTCAATCGCATCCTGGAAGCAATTCATTGCATTGTCGAGCTCGCCTAGCTTGGTGTGAACCATGCCCATGATCTTCAGGGTCGATGCCACCTCCTGGACGGCAAGGCGGGACCGTCCGCCCATTTCTCGAGCGCGTTTGCTCACGGATTTGTATATGGAGAGTGCCTCGCCGTACAATCTGAGGGCGTCCTCGAGTTCGCCACGGCGATTTTGCACGTTGCCCATGCAAGATAGGGCACTGGCAACATCACAACATGGTCCGTCTCGCCTTCCGTCGTTGATAGACTTGTATATTCTTTGGGCTTCTTGGAACTTGGTCATTGCCTCGTCGAGCTGTCCTTGTTCTGCCAGGACCATTCCAATGTTCTTCATAGTCCCTGCAACGTGTGGATGATCTTGGCCCAGGGTCTCTTCGTAGACCGTGAGTGCCTCGTTGTACTTTTCCAGTTCTTTCTGAACGTTATTTAGCTTGTAGTACAGTCCCCCCATAGCAATCAGGGTTGAGGCAACACTTGTATGTGCATCTTGATTGAAGTCAGACGCCGTCCGTTTCCGAGGAGTACCAGGAGGAAAAGGAACACGAGACGTGGCCTCCTTCTGAGCCGCGAGGGCTGACTCGTAAATAGCCAATGCAAGCTGCCACTCTTTTCTTCGTGCGGCCTGTTGGCGGGACGATGGGCTATGTTCCATATCATGATCCGAGCTGTTGACACTTCGAAGGAGCTCATACTTTCGAAGAAACTCTGAATATTTCTTCTCGTGCTTCTCGCAGCTTCGTCCGCCGTGGGAATCGATCACGGTGCGATAAGTGTCGATGGCATCGGCCAACTCATTATCTTCTTTCAAGTTGTTGCCATCTGACGTTGACTGGGGTCTTGTTTGTCGCAACGGCGGGAGCGTAGAAATGCTCTCCCTCGTCTCGGTGTCGACCGAAATCCTCGTTCGTCGCCTTCGATGGGTGTCAGTATTGCCCTTCTTGGACTTGCGAGACGTGGAAGTTGAGCTCGATATTTCGCTCCGCTCGTCAGTTGCGGTATCCGCAGCGCTCTCACTGACATCTTGTTCATTTCTTGTGTCATCCTCTTGTTGCACTGCCTTGTTTTCTTGTTCAGTCTTTGGCGGCTTGGTCTCCTTGCCAAAACCGATACCGCGGAATAGCTCATCCAATGCCTTGACATCCTCGTTGATCTCAGACATGATATTCTTGTGTCCCTCACTGAAGAACACACTGGCCGGGCCACCGAGGCAGCCGGCAGTGCCAGTACTTAGCTGCTCTTCAATGTTCATTCTAACAGCTTGAATTTTCGTCTTTTCATCGTAATATTTCATAGCTGTCGAATCCTCTCCTCGTAAGGAGTGGACCTTGCCAAGACTGGATAACGTGGTGATCATATCATTGAGTGATTTTCTTTGTACCTCCACCGTGTCGCGATTGGAGGACGATGATGCGTCCTTATTGTTTGAGATGACTGTCGACAGATATGGAGATGAAGAGGAGGCAACCGATACCGAACAGCTTCCCCTGGGCGTGTGCGCCCCACTCCATTGGCTGGCAGTCATGCCGCTTATCAAGCTTTCTTCGCCTGTATCTGATATGTCCAAGCTGGGCAAACTGCTGAGCGAGTTACAGACGACACTGCGATTTTCATTGAGGCTATCCCTCAAGGCCATCATGGCCTCATCGTACTCTCCATGTCGAACGTGATAATCACCCATTCGAAGGAGAGACGAGGCTAGTTGAGACCGAGCCTGTTGGAATTGAGACTGGTGTTTTTGTAGCTCGGTTAACAAGACTTGATAGTCTTGAGCTTTAGCTTTCGAGCCCCTAGAGCCGCGGCTGCCGGCCGTGCTGTGCGTGGCAACGCTAGCGACACTGGCATTGTCCGACGCTTGGGATTGGGAATGGCGGCGAGGGGAGATGTTGAGATGGGGGGCGAGGTATGATGAAAACATGTTATTCATCTTGCTTCAATGATTCTCTATTGTCGAAATTGTTTTTTGATGGCTAATAATTGGCTGCTGTAAATTATGCGTGTCCTACCGCTCCTACACGACAAAGTTGGTAGCGCTGCAAGAGTCTTGCTAATTGTGCCGAGCGTTATAGATGATAGGGACGTGGGGATGAGATGGGCGATTGGTTGCCATGGTTTGCTCGCTTTCAGCGGCGACAATTCGAGAAACCTCGGCGTCATGCCCAAACGCCGAGAAGAGGACAAGGAGATGCTCGCAGAAGGCGATGGGATCGCAGATTGAAGAAGATACTAAGTTCCTACCATAACTAATCGGACACGGTTCGCTTATTTTATTTTGTACATACTGTGGGAATAGTAACAACGTTTATTCAAAGTCTACATACAGGCTGGTACTACATCGTTAACCGGCACTACAGAAATAAGCTTCGTTGTTATTTCCTGAAAGCTATATATGAATAATAAATTACTAGATAATATGGAGGGGAAGTCAAACCAAGGCGAAGCTCAATTTCAGAAAGCCAAATATTGGAGAATGCCGCCGACGATATCAAGGCCCAACCTGAAATTGATTACCAGATTGCATTCTGTACTTTTACATCATGTAGGCGAACTCAACGGGCGACTCTCCGATTCCTCTGCTCCCCAAATTTATTCAGATTCATCTGGTGTGATACACACATTATGCCCACCCAACCACCTTGAAATTGATGCATCCCCATCTACCTGGTTTCACCAGAGTGTTGCATCAAAGAAACATGTGCAATGCAATTCATCTCATCTTCATCGCAATCTCTCTTACGTCCCACACAACGGACGCCAAACCCAACAATGATCGATCTCTTATCAATCATTGGTTTTTAGGTGATACATCCGCATCTAACATACCAGGCACGCCTTTTAGTACCCGACTTGGCATCGTTGACCAACGTCAATCTCAAACGTCCGAGGACGAGGAGGGCGGGGGCGGACTATGCTCGTGCTCCCCCAGGGCCTACGACTTTCGTCTCAATTTCAATGCTGGTTGCGATGATACATTAGCGGACAACGTGGGGGTGGACGATAGTATCTGCTTCTTCACGAAGGGTGGTAATCCGGAGGACTACACCACTGGCAACATTGTATTTCCTCGTATTGCCGGCAGAGAACCTGATGAAGCTTACAGATTATTTCACCCAATTGGTGGAGGAGGGCGACGAAAACGTGGCTTGCGACGCGCAGACGATGCTAATCTCAGTAGCAGCATCAAGTGGGAGAGCCTGCTTGAGCAGATCCCATTCTCTTCTCATTACAAACACGCTGCCAGTATCCGGCGCCAACGTCTCACGCAAGACTATGACCCCAAACCGACCGTCATCACATCAGTAACCTTCCTCGAGTTCAATTACAATGTTGACATGATTATTCATCAAAATTCGACCTACTTCGATACAGTCTTGGCCGATGGTGACGTCATCAGTTACCTCTCCATCTCATCCGCGCTGGACTCTACCAAGGCGCTTAGTGACCAGCTCGATCTATTACCTGGCGGGGTCATGCTGGTATTATTCGGTATCAATAAGGACAATATCATGGTTCAAAATACAGTTGCGTGGGGATATAAACTCACGGAGTGCGGTGTCGATTCAATCGATACCGGGGATGCCATAGGCTGGATTAGTCTGGAAGATTACGCACCGCCTCGTGCTGCGTTTTGTCCGGCCATGACGGACATGCCCACGGGCAGCCCCACTGGTAGCCCAAACACCCTTAGTCCCAGTACTAGTCCAGCGGCAGCGGAAATTATAAGCCCCACGGCCAACCCTGTTGCTGAAGTAGTGCAGACAATGTCACCCATTGCCAATATTGTGCCTATTGAGACTATGGCCCCTACCAAGCAGCCTACGAGCACGCCAGCCGTGGCACCACCAGATGGGAGCAAGAGTGCCAAACAAACGAGTGCAAAATCTTCTAAATATGATTCTGATTCGCCACCAGAAGAACAATTAGCCAAATCTTCAAAGGTGTTCACAAAGGCTGCAAAGCTTTTCAAGACCAAGTCTGAGAAAATCACGGGCGTGATTGAGGGTGATGGATCGTCTAGCACTATTACTAATGTTGTTGACGCCGGTACAGTAATGGATACCAAGGCGGGTAAACTGAGCTCAAAGGCCTCAAGCGCAAAGAGTTCAAAGGCAGTTCCACAAGACACCAAATCATCCAAACTAGATACCAAAGCAAATGTGGGTATGATTCAAGTATCGCGTCCCCAAGTGCCCACCAAACCTCCGGTGTCCAGTGTTCCCATCGCTTCACCTGTTACAACATTGCCACCCGCAGCAGCAGCCAACACAACTCCAAATCCTACCTCGGCGACAAGTCAGCTTAGTCAAGAAGTAATATCGTCAATGCTCGCGTCCCCCACTGAACAGACAGAGGGTACAAATGCTACATTCCCTACTGCTCAGCTGGAGAGTGACAATATTTCTAAACTTCCTGTTGATGCTACTTCTCAGGCAGAGGACGTTTAGGTAAAAAGACAAGATCAGTTTTGTTGGCATGGACCTACTGTGTTTGTTTGCATGGGTCGTGGCATCTGAAGGTGTTCACCCGCAAATATTGTTTATTCATGCGATGCTTTTCATATTCATATGACTTTCGGTTCAGTGTATTAGTAGACCTCTGGTGTCTATCCTCGTTTACTATTTCGCTCTTGTAAAATGGCGCACAGATTGCAATAATATTGACAAATGCAGACCTGAGAGTAACAGAGCGAAAGATAAATAGTAACAGGTGTACAAAATATTGCCTCTTTGATGCTTCACACGTACCATCATATCGCACATATTTCATTTTCACCCTGTTACCTCAACCAGACGAGACTGAAGGGGGGGCTTTCTCTCAGCAGCCATCAGTTAGAACTGCTGCCGCTATCCGACTGCCCTGGCAGTTCACAAGAATCACGCGCCATTCCATGGTCACTGCACGGACATCCACACTGGCACGAGAAAAACCCATTCTCGTGGCAATTTTCGCCCCCAATGCCGTCGCAAAAAGGGCATGCTTACAAGTTGAATCGTCTTATTCTTCCTTGGTGGCAAACATTACAGTTAATTCCAGAACTTTATTTGCGTCAGTTGTGCAAAATAATACCGCACACACACAGCAACTATCTACTCTACAATGAACCATCACATCATGCAACACCACCACAGCTATCTCACTTTTTTAGATTGCACGCATACCTACACGAAAACAGCCAGGTAGGCCGGCACAGGCCGGTTTACAGAATAATATTACGAGGGAGGTGGAAGAAGCAGAGGCCAAGGCCACTGCCTTGACGGTGCGGTAAGTTAGGCTTATGTTGAAAAACGTTATCATTCTTTCTTCATTCTCCAACAATCACTCCTCTTGTGCGTTAGTTTGTTTCGCGGGTATGAACACATCAACCAGACACGAGATCCTTGACCGTGACCCATGAGAACGAGGGCTCAAACATGTCTTTAAATTAAGGAGTATTCTCCAATTCTGGTGTAATGAACAGAGCACGCTCTTCAAGTGATGGTGCACATGCTATCATTTTGTTAAGCCCGCATGATACTAGAGTCCCTGTCCTAGCTATGTGGGACGGCCTTGACGTTGACGACGGATGCGACGAAAGGCTCACGCAAGAAGGGAGGCGTCCCTAAGCAAGAGGAAGATCACCCGGTGTAGGACCTCAGGGAGGAGGTGCGAGACTCCGACCAGGGCTTCAAAAGATCCGTTCATACGTTGCAATGACGAGAACTGTTAAGCCACTCAGATCAAGTCTAGATGGTCGTTTCTACTGCATGATTCGGCCTCGTGCACGGTGTAGATAGTTAGATATGATAATCTAAGCATTAAGTATCAAAGATTAAGTTGGTTATTAGATTAGATTAGGTTAGATTAGATTAGATTAGAAGTCTTGAGTCAAAATAAACCAAAGCGAAGACCTATTCCTCGCCTCATAACTCATCTTCTGCATCAAGCACACACATTGCCAATCTAGCTTCTACTTTCCTTCTCAGTTGTGCATCAACTCCTTCTCTCCCATCGCCGAACTCATCAAAATCCTTCTCAAACTTTTGTGCCGACTTGCTACTTATCAATACCAAATTGTTAGGTGTCGCGGGACGTCGTTTATCCCATCGATACAATTCCAAAACTGTGCCCAACCGTTCTCCCGACAATGCACACTTGTTCTTCCATAGTTCAGCCATCAAGTATTCAACATCGTCTGGGTCTATTTGGACAGGACCGATGTAGATCCCATTTGTTGTGTAATTTTCCGAACCTTCTTTCAATGTTGGCCCTAGCTTTTCCTCCAACTTCTTCTCCCTTGATTTGAGATGTTGATACAACTTATGTCTCACATTCCTGCCCACCCTCTCTGCACCCACGGGCGAAAATGGCTTCCCTCCCAGCTCACACAATGCCATCGCCGCTAACGTCTGGCCCATGATTGCCGGCATTGTCCCCAACACGGGCAGCACACGCACTCTCATATTATCCATAGCGCCAAAGTTCTCCATCCCCTCCTCCTTCTGCTCGTCAGTAATGGGAGCCAACTTGGCAACCACCTTCTCGGAACTGAATACCACTGCCAACTTCGAATCATCGTCGATGCACGATAGCCATCCGCCATTGGAAACTCCCGAGCCATTGGTGATCTTGACACCCGCTTTCTTCGCTTCCTTCTTACCCAATAATCGCAGCTTTTGCCGTACAGCCGTGGCCAATGGGTCACGACTGGCACTGCGTAAATCGGAAATGTGCACCCTCGTCGGATCAGCCTTGCCTGCCGCTCCCATACAGGAAATGACGCGAATGTTGCGTTTGGCACAGTGTGCAATGAGGTTTGCTTTTGTGGGGACGTCATCGATTGCATCTAAAAAAAAGTCACACATCATTTGATTATTATGTCATGAAAAAATGAATGAACAAACAAAATAATGATGCCAATGCAATTATTACAATAAATAATGAAAGAACAGCACTATCTCAACAACTCACCAATAATTACATCCCACTCCTTCCCCCCATCAGGCGGATCCAACACGGCACCATCCTTCTCCCTATCACCAGTGTACATCTTAACCACAGGATCCAACACCAGCCTCTCCCCATCCGGACAGATTTGTCGCAAATGATTGCACAATACGGCAGCCTTGGACAATCCCACATCCTCGAGCTTGGCCACCGCGTGTCGATTCAAACTGCTCAACGTGACCTGATCAAAGTCCACGAGACGCAGGTACCCGACGCCGGCGCGGGCTAGCATGTGAGCGGTGTGCGATCCGACTCCGCCCAGTCCAACGATTAGGATGGAGGCGTTGGTTATGCGTTCCATTCCATTGTTGTTGTTGGTGTTTGAGGAGAAATAGAGGGTGTTGCGAGAGAGCATTTCCGAGCGGATTTCGGGAGGAAGGTGCTGGGAGGAGGAGGAAGATTTTTTATCAATCTGTTGGTGTGTTGGAGGATCATCGGCGCTCGTAGTAGCTGTGCCATCGTGATTTTTGCTTCGCGAGGCGAGGAATAGCGTGGCAATCGAGCCGGCGACCAGCCCTATGGCAAAGGCGGTGCCTTGGCCTGACAATCTTTCATTCATATGAATACTAAATGAAAAGCGGACACAACATTGGCGCTTGATTTTAATTTGTGGTTGGGAAGATTCGAATCGAACAGTCAAATATGTGTAGGATCTAATAAATACTAGATATGGCGGGTGTTGGTCGTGACCAAAAATCAGGGTGTTGCAGGAGGAGGACAATAGGAGGGCGGGTCGGACCCCCCGCCGGAATTTTGTTACCCGGGTAACAAATGAAA